>PVLC010023781.1:0-25313 GCA_004027655.1 Graphiurus murinus | reverse complement strand
GCACATGATGTACCTACACAATCATAACAAGGTCACTCACTGAAGTGAACCTTAGGGGGAGGGAGGGGGAGGGAACGGGAAAGGGGAGGGAATCGGGGAAGGGGTCAAATGAGAATTGTGTGCAAATATGTTGTTAACAATTTGTACTTAACAAAGATGTACGCTATATTGCACGAATTACTACAATAAAAATTAAAAATTAAAAAAAAAAATAAAAAATAAAATTAAGTCAAATTAAAATCAGACTCTGGGGATTATATAAATAAGGAACTCTGTTAGTAGATCTCTAATGTGGTTTAGTAGTGAGCTTCTTAAAGTTCTTAAAGACAGGGATTATGTCAATGTACATATATGTACACCTATATATATTTATATTCATAAATTTGGTATCTGTCTTCAGGATATACATATATATATCTTTATATAGTACTATATGTATATATCTTTGTATAGTACTACTCTGTAATAAATATAATTTTATATTATCTAAGGGACTATATATATATATATATATGTATATGTAGTGTGCGTGTGTGTGTGTATAATGATGTATCCCAACCATTCAGTATACTGCTGTTAATTCCATATGCATAAAGTAAAAACAATAATTCCACATGCATAAAGTAAAAAAAATGTAAGATATCAAAATACATATGTAGAATAATAAAAAGCATCTAATTTGTTTGAAAAAACAATGTATATTTGCTGAGTATTTACTGGATGACATTAGTTCATTTGCTATTCATAGAATGCCTTCTATTTGTAGGTTGCATACAAAGCAATATAAGGGTATAAAAATGAAAAAGTAATGGATAAATGTTGGCCAAAGATTTAAAATTTTCAATTGTAAGATGAGATGGGTAAGTTCTGAAGATCTAATGTACAGTATCAATACTAAAGCTGATTATATTATATTACGTATTTTAAATTTGCTAATATTAAATCCACACATCATACATGCACACATGAAATTAAAAAAAAAAGAAGAAATGGCTCCTGATCTTGAAAAAACAAATAACTTCTAGTCAAGGTATAATGGATTATATGCCAAATAAGTCATATTTTGTATATGTTGTTGTATGTTGTCTAAAAACAAATGTATCACTGTATTAAAAAATAGTTCCACTTCTGTTTGCAACTTCTCTTTTAGATACTAGCCAAATTGTAACACTGCATTTTGAAATACACATTTTACAACCTCTAAGTACCTGTTAATAGTTAATGATTTTCTTTCCAGCCCATTTAGCAAAGTTATGATCTTTAATATTTTTCATATTAAGAACTTCAATCTGTCTCATGGTACATAAGTCTGGTCCTGATCACTTAAAATCCTTATTTGAGCCAGGCAAAATTGAAACAAAATATATATTTTGTGTGTGTGTGTGTGTGTGTGTGTGTGTGTGTGTGTGTGTGTGAATGCAATCTCCCTTAAGGGAAGACTTCGTTTTCCATGCAAATAGTGTACCGTCATCAAGATCCTGCATGTAAGTAAATCATACTAACTGCATTATTTTTCTTCTTAGGAGCATTATACTTGGTCTGCCTGTGTGTACTACAGAAATCTGTATTAAAACCCTTCATAGCTTTCAGAACTTGATGCATGATGATTTATAAAAAAAATTAGAGTTTTATGCAGTATTTTAAGGAGATATTAAGGGAGAATAAATAATTGAAGATAAGAATAACAAATAATTGTGTAGAAAGTTGGAAGTAACAACCAAGTTCAAAAGAAAAATGAAAATAATGAGTAGAAAGGAACTCAATACAATTTCTCAGAATTAATATGAAAAAATATGACTTAAGGCCATAAAGTTCCCATTCCAATACTTACTGGGAGAGGATTAATTAAGTTAACTATACTTCTTTGTGCTTCAGTTTTCTGATCCATAAAGTGGGCATGATAATTCTACTTCAAAAGCTGTATATTAGTAGCCAGAAAAATCAGAACAGTGCTTTGGACATAATTAGAATTCAAGAAGTATTATGTTGTTATCGAATTTCAATGTTAGAAGTTACCCTAAACTTTTATCTTAACCTCCTAAATAAAGCTTCCTTTATGAACTGCTGAACAAGTACCTGTCTAGATTCAGCACATATTCTTACTAAGAGAGGACTCCATTACCTCTTAAGGAAGATTACCTTATGTTCAGACAATCCATCTACTAGGAAATTCTTCTTTCCCACTGAAGTTCGCATTTACATAACTATGGCTGCCAACATGGAAAGTGTGCTATTGATTGGAGATGATCTCAAATTAAAGTCTTATATACTGGAATGTGTCCTTCTCCGGGGAGTTTCATAAATATGAAATCCATCTCCTGCTTGATTAATTAACTTTTTATTGCTCCACCAGGGTCAGCTGGTCCTCTTTCTGCTTTATGCTCCACCATTAATAATCATTCTTGAGTTTCTGGCTGCTGTTAATAACAATATAGCTAATTTCATCCTAAGTAATTGAAGCAGTGCAGATTGTGTTTCAACCAATAGACTGAATAACACACAATAGAGCTTTTTAAAAAAGTAATCTAAAGAAGGAAATGCATTAACAACAGAAACATCATTTTGCTCTACTTAAAATGTCCCCAGACTTTAGAATGTATAATTAATTTGTAAGCAAAACCACATATCCCATGTTTTGACATAATTCAATATAGCTTCAGCTCGTTACCTAAAATAAGGCAAGCAATATTGTTTATCTGTGGCAAATAAAACTATTTGATCTTTTCTTTTTGGATAGGTAGACAACAAACTATTCTTTAATGCTTTAGTTTTTTTTTTTTTTTTGCGGTATTGGGGATTGAACTCAGGGGCATTCTACCTCTGAGATATACCCCCAGCCCTATTTTTTATTATTTATTTTGAAACAGGGTCTCACTAAGTTGCAGAGTGCCTCACTAGGTAGCTGAGGCTGGCTGCGAACCTGGATCCTCTTGTCTCAGCCTCCCAAATGCTGGGATTACAAGCATGCACCACCATGCCTGGCTCCATGCTTTAGCTTTTAAAAAATTATAATTTCCTAATTTATTTCATTAAATACATATTGTAACCTATGTGTAAGATGCTTTAAGAGATACAAAGATATATAGACCACAGTTATTGATCTCAAAGAGTTCACAACTTATTAAAAAATTAAGCCCTTGTATAATAAAATACTATGAAAAGGCCCAAGTAAAAGTGATGAGGAACATTTCAAGAAGTGTAGTATATGAGGTAGACCAACAATGTAAAAATTGATAATTTTCCAAATATTCTGGTTAAATGTCATAGAAGAAGCTTAGATATAATGAAGATATAGAATATTTTGTGCATGAAGCATCCAAATAATTTCACTTTCCTAGAGTATGTGTTAGCTTGAGGGAAATTGGAGAGAATGATATCAATTTGGAATAGACTTGAATATTTGTTGAGAATTTCATATTTTATTCAATAAGAAAAACCAGTAATCTAAGGTTTTTCCTATTTTTCAGTTATGATTATTAGTACATATTAATCATATATAATAGTATCTTTTCAGCATTTTTATACATTCATATAACATTCTTAAGTGTACAAAGTGCAGTATGGAAAGATTAATCAAAAGAGGTTATGAAAATTGCACTAGGCAAGAAAGAAATAGGGAGTACTCTTACACCTTAATTTTCAGGATTGGTCCCATAAAATGAATCAAATTTCTTAAATATTAAACCACATTAAAATTGCTAAATCTTATGATTATTTTCAAAATAACTAGTGAAATTCATTTATTTGTATCCATATGCCACTTTTTATATAAATATGTCAGGTATGATATAAGATTTTATTTTGAAATACCACTATGATTCATAATTTATAGTTTAGTTTGTTTATGTTGATCATCATGATTTGTATGTGTTTATTTTATGTGATTAAAGAACTAGTCAATTATTATGACTTGTGATAAAAAAGATGTTTTAAAACGTTGACAGATGTGGCTTTCTTGCTACAAAACTGCTTAATGTAGCCTACAGGTTAAAACCTAAATTTACATGATATTAAAATCTGTGCTATAATGAATTCTTTTGTGAAAAAGGAATGCTACTTATATGTTAAAAATGCATTAATTCTCTTGGGTCATTTGGATAATCTTTAGGGCAATGGAAGAGGTAAACTGCTAATTATTACATGTAAAATTGCAATTTTCTTTCAAAAATTGGCTTTCCACTATTGATTCATTCTGTTTTTGACAGTTCAAAAGCTCTTTTACAGTATTTAAACAAAAGGTTCAAACTGGTTATGATCTTTTATCTGATTATATTTGGTAAATATTGGTATTGTTCTAAATAAAAATATTGATTTAATTACCTTTTAATTATGTTTATCCTTTTTTTAAAATGCAGGTGTAATTTTAACAAATTATTCTTTAAAATGTATTGAATAAGTTTTTAGGCCATTAATATTGTGTGGATATAATGGATGATGTAGACTATTTTTTATTTTAATTCTCATCTTTTTCTTTATTTATTGAAAAGTGTATAAAATAATCACAGAAATAATAAAAATAGGGCAACTAAATTTCCTGTTGCTTCTTTATATGATCCAAAAAGAACTGTACATGACCAGTGTGTATATAAATATGTGGTTATGGTTGATACTTTGGGCATTATATCAATTTATTTTAATTTTGAGAGTGTTCTTACTAGCTTCTAACACTAACTTCCATCTATCTTTCATAAAAATGAATATTTATATGTTCTTACATAAATGAAGTATTTATATGTTCTTACTGTCTTACCACTAATTCTATGGTTTATGGTAATGCTAAATATACCCTAAAAAAGGGAGAAGGATCAAATACTATAACTAATAGAGTACCTGATAAAAAAGACAGTATATAATAGACAATAAATGATAATAGAGGGCATAATAATTTAACTATATACTTAGTCTAATAAGAGATTATAACACACAAAAACACCAGCATTAAGACCCAAGAGGAAAATATTTTGTGACTATGGATGATTGAAAATCTCTTTCTCTCTCTCTCTCTCCTATCAACCATATATATATATCTCGCAAAATAGAGTTGTTCTTTAGACACTGGGAGAGAAAAAGTCCTAGTTCAAGTAGACTGTTTTCATAGTTTAGGATTCATAACTAGTAATCATTACATTTGTTAGCCATTTTTCCCCAGCTTATTCTTAGAATCCAAAATGACCAAGCACTGGTCTGAATGAGCATGAAGTCCTCACAGTTGTTCTTCAGATGCCAGGATGACTTAGAGTTCAAGTAGTCAGTTAAGAAAATTATGATTTTGCAAAGGAATTATTTCATATTTTACATTATCATCTTATTGATTGCCCACAAACTAGTACCTGAGCCAAGTTTAAAAACAAACAAACAGGTGGAGCTAAGACAATTGGATTGCAAAGTACTTCATCTTCCTTACTTTAAAATATTTGAAACCACACTATCAAATGAGAGTGAACTGAATCTCTTCTTTTCAACATACATCTCATTTCTATGCATGTCTTATAAATTTAATTAACTAGAATAGAAAGGAGAGAACTTAATAAAGTTGACAACACAATAGTTCAGGCTCTCCTTGAGAAACAATAGCTATAAAAATGTAAACATGAGATAGCGGAATATGAAGATGAAAAGACTGATGCCATCAATTGGGATTCATATCATCATATTCCTGAATTTATGGTAAACCTACCCATATCCTACCATGGCATTATTCATTGAAATTATTTTCTGGGGATAAACAGCATGCTTTAAAAATGCAATTTAAAGCTAACCAGATAAAAAATGATCCTTTAAATGATTTTCCCTTAGGCTGTAAATTGACTTAGGAGCCATTCTTTATACCCAAACTCTAGGTTTAGACAAACAAACTTTGCAGATCTTTCCTCAACATTTTGTCTCTTTAAGCGTCTATTCGAAGTCACTTCAGTGGCAGTCACAAACCAGTTATTCAGGGCATAATTTTTAATCTTGTCTATACCATTCTCAGATGGTTCTAAGATTCTCATTTTGTACCTTCATTGACTAATTGTCATATTTTGGTAAAGATACTTAAGTTTCAAAAAAGAAGCATGATCTTGTTGGAATGAAAGGAATAGTGTGTATAAATTGTTCAGGATTGAGTCTTTCACATGTTACTAACTGTGCTACTCCTTAACTCAGGTCCTCACATGTACCTTTGGCAGCTGCAGGATACATGTCAATACCTCAACATGCCCAAATCTCCCACCATTTATCATTCAGGTCTCCTCATGCACCCACCCCAAATTATTTCCTCCCTAAATTTTTAAGGCTGTCCCAGTACATCTGCTGTTCCTTAATTTCTCCTTTTTCCAGAGTGAACCCCGGCTTCCCATCTTCCAAAAGCTTTACATGACCTGTTTGTGCTAAAGTAGGGCCCCTTCTCTATTCCCTTTTGGAACCTTTTGTCTATCTTTATGAGAATACATATCACCAATCTAGGAATTTTTATTAAAATTTTTATTTTCTTCCTATAGGTCTAGATTGGAAATTGGTGAGCATATACAATATAACTCTTATTATTACTTTTTTCTTTAATCCCTGGAGCCTCACACAGTGTGGCATATATTAAATGTCCTGTTCGTTTTTGCTGGATGAGTAAATATTGTTATTGGTGAGTATGGAATTTTTCAACTAACAAAGAACCTTTTCTTCTACATACCATCTGAAGGATTTCTTGTCCTTAAATTATGATGTGTTGAAATTGAAAGTTGAAATTAAATTAAAAATTTAATATTTAGATAAAAAAATTAATTATTTTTATTAAAATAGATTGCCTTCTATAGAAGGCCCTAATTTAACCCAAATGACTCATTTAGATTTACTACAATGAGTTTTTCTAAGAGTGCATTCTAACTTAATAATAAAATGCTAAAAATGTCAGACACTTTAAATGTTAGGTGAATTACTTCATGTGTGAAATAAAATAAGAAAACTGAGAGCTCCATTAACTTGTCCAGGCTATACAATAAACTTTTGGTAAATAGTACATTTAAAGTAAACACAATGTACAATTTTCTTGATATGATTTTAAATGAATATCGCTAGTATTTTGTTTAGAATTTTTGTACATGTGTTCATCAATGATATTGGTGTATAATTTTTTTCTGGAGAGATCTTTATTTGGTCAGTATTAAGGTCATACTGGTCTCATAGAAGAAGTTTGGAAGGATTCTATTTCTTTTGATTTCATGGAATAACTTGTAAAGTATTTGGTTTAGTTCTTCTGTAAAGGTTTTGTAGAATTCAGCTAGGAAGCCATCTGGATCTGGGCTTTTCTTTGTTAGAAGACTTTTTATTGCTGTTTCTATCTCTTTGTTTGGTATTGGTCAGTTTAGGTTTTCTATATCCTCTTGCTTCAATTTAGGTAGGCTATATGTATATAGAAATCTATTGATTTCTTCTATATTTTCCAGTTTACTTAAATATAAAGTTTCAAAAGAGTTTCTCATGATCCTCTGGATTTCCCCACTGCATAAGGTGATGTCTCCTTTTTCATTTTTGATTATAATAATTTAGGTTGCTTCTCTCTTGATTTTGGTTAAGTTGGCTAAGAGTTTATCAATCTTGTTAATATTTTCAAAGAATCAGCTTTTTTTGTTGTTGTTGATCTTTTGTATTCTTTTTTGGTCTCTATTTCATTCATTTCTATTGTGATTTTAGTGATCTCCTGCCTTATACTGAATTTGGGATTAGTCTATTCCTGTTTTTTGAGGGTCTTAAAATATGTCATTAGGTTGTTTATTTGGTGACATTCTGTCAAGTCAGTTTCATTCCAGGGATGCAATGCTGGTTCAACATATGGAAATCACTACATGTCATATATCACATAGATAGAACTAAGGACAAAAATCATATGATCATCTGAATAGATGCTGAAAAAGCATTTTACAAGCCGGGTGTGGTGGTGCACGCTTGTAATCTCAGCATTCGGGAGGCTGAGACCAGAGGATCCGGGTTCGCGGCCAGCCTCAGCTACCTAGTGAGGCACTCCGCAACTTAGTGAGACTCGGTTTCAAAATAAAGAATAAAAAATAGGGCTGGGGTGTAGCTCGGAGGTAAAATGCCCCTGAGTTCAATCCCCAATACTGAAAAAAAAAAATTTTTACAAAACCCAACACCCATTCATGTAAAAAAAAAAAAAACAGCAGAAAATCAGAATAGAAGGAATTTATCTTAGTATCATTAAGGCAATATACAATAAACACAAAGTCAACATCATATTGAATGTGAAAAAACTGCAGGAATTCCCTTTAAAGTCAGAAACAAGACAAGGATGACTACCATCACCATTCCTTTTCATTATAGTACTTGATACTCTTGCCGGAGTTATAAGGCAAGAACAGGATATCAAAGTAATTCAAATAGGAAAAGAAGAACTGAAATTATCTTTGTTTGCAGATGACATGATCCTATGTTTAGAAGACCTAAAAAATCAAGCAAAATACTTTTAAATCTGATTAAAAGTTCAGCAAAGTAGAAGTATAAAAAAGCCAATAAATAAGTAACTTTTTAATATACCAAACAGAAAAAAATTCCATTCACAATAATCTCAAAAACAATAAAATACCTAGAAATAAATCTAACCAAAAAGGTAAAAGATCTCTATATTGAAAATTATAAATCATTAAAGAAGAAATTGAAGATCTTAGAAGATGAAAATATCTCTCTTGCTCTTGGATAGAACAAAATGGTCATCCTGTCAAAAGCGATCTACATAGTCAATGCAATCCCTATCAAAATACCCATGCCATTCTTCACAGACCTAGAAAAATAAATTCTAAATTTCATATGGAGAAAAAAAAGACCCACAATAGCCAAAGCAATTCTCAGCAATAAGAACTATGCAGGAGGCATCATGATTCCTGACTTCAAATTATATCACAGAGCTATTGTAATAAAAATAGCATGATACTGGCACAAAAAATGAACACATAGAATAATTTATCAGAAAATACAGAAAAATATCTTATCTACATACTTATAACCAATTGATTTTCAACAAAGATGACAAACATATCTATTGGAGAAAAGACAGTCTTTTCCACAAATGACATTGGGAAAACTGATTACCAATTTGTAGAAAAATGAAATATAATCCCTACCTCTCACTCTACACAAGAGTCAACTCAAGATTGACCAAAGACCTAGAAATTAGACAGAGAGTTTGAAATTACTAGAGGAGGGCATAGGTCTAACACTCCCACATGTAGGCACAGGTAAAACTTCCTCAACAAGACTTCCAAAGCTCAGGAAATTAAAATAAGAATTAATAAATGGAATAGAATTAAAATAAAAGTTTCTGCTCATCAAAGGAAACCATTAAGCATCTAAAGAGAGAGCCCATAAAATGGGAAAAGATTTTTGCCTGCTATTCCTATGATAGAGGACAAATATCTATTATATACAAAATACTTAAAAGACTAATAATCCAATCAAGAAATGGGCAATTGAACCAAATAGACACTTCACAAAAGAAGAAATATTAATAGCCAATAAGTACATGAAAAAGTTTAACATCATTACCAATCAGAGAGATGCAAATCAAAACTACACTGAAATTTCATCTAACCCCAATCAGAATGTCAGGCATCTGTAAGTCAAATAATAAATACTGGTGAGAATGTATGGGAATATGAACTCCTCTATACTATTAGTGAGATTGCAAATTAATATATCTGCTATGGAGAACAGTGTGGTGAGTCCTTAGAAAATTGGGAATGGATCTACCATATGATCCAGCTATACCGCTTCTGGGTATCTTTCCAAAGGGACTGAAATCAGAATATTATAATAATATATGAATATCCATGCTTATAGCAGCACAATTCATAATAGTCAAATTATGGAACCAACCTAGGTGCCACCAATGGATGAATGGATTACAAAATTATGGGATATATGCACAATGGGTTCCTACTCAGCAATCAAGAACAAAACTATGTCATTTTCAGGAAAATGGATGGACCTGGAGAACATTATGTTAAATGATATTAGCCAGTAACAGAAAGTAAAGGATCATGTTTTCTCTCATATGTGAAAGCTAGGGAGTAATCACTGAAATTCCAGAAGGACTTCAGATAATGGATGAGAAACTCCAGTGGAGTCAAGAAGGTGGTCTAGAAGAAGGAGGGGGCAGAATCAATGAAGGAAAAACTTCCATCTACATTATGTTCATATGTGAGAATATCAATGTCAGTCTCAATACCATGTATGAGGAAGGGAGGACTGGGGATGGAGGCAGGGGAAAGCTCAGCAAGCACTGTTTGCATGTGTGTCGCCATCATGATGAACTACATTATGGTATGAGATGATAATGCACCAATAAAATAGATTTTTTAAAAAATCACAAATCTACATACTAAAAAAAAAAAAAAAAGAAAGAAAAGAAAAGTAATCATGAGAAGAGCCAGGCATGAGGCATATGCCTGTAATCCCAGTATTTGGGATTGAGATCAGAGGATCACAGGTTCAAGTTCAGTCTCAGCAATTTAGGAATGCCCTCAGCGATCTGTGAGGCCCTCAGCAACCTAACAAGACCCTGTTTCAAACAAAAATGTTAAAAGGGCTGGCGATGTACTTCAGAGGTAGAATGTCCCTGATTTCAATCCCCAGTTCCCCCAAAATAAATAAATAAGTAAGTAAATAAATAAATAAATAAATGGGAAAAAAACCCTAAAAACAGCCTGTAAAAGACAATGACTTCATTCTTTCTTACACCAGTTTCCTTGGATGGATTGTCTTTGCTTTAGGCTAGCGAAAGCTTGACAACTGGTTCGAGAAAAGTAGTCAGTAGGACATAGTAGAGATACTTCTTTGGATATTTTTATATTGACTTTATTGTGGAGTTTTGTGATCATTACAATCTACTTCCAGTAATTTAATCTCTAGCTTGAGAAGTCACTATTTTCCCACAGGGATATAAATGACTAACAATGATATTGAGCATCCAGATTATATGTATTCATTTCACGCAGTAGTTTACTCTCTCTCCTTAAACAGGATTCCTTTCTAGTGAAATAGGCCAGTGCTTTCCCACTTTTTAGCTAAATATAATTTTAACCAAGAAGTATTTCTGGATCAATACTGCTAATCAATGTAACAACAGGAACAAAACATTCCTTCTGTCATAGTATTTGAAATAGTTTCCCTTTCAGGGAGCAATAAACTAGAGAAATTGTGACCTATTTCATGATTTTACTGTATAATTTATAACAATGCTAATGATATGACTTGGCAGGAGAGTGGAGGAGTTAATAGGTCTGTTGTTAGAAGAAGATAACCCTGGGCTTCAAAATTTAGCTTAGCTTCTTACCAGCTGTATGGACTTGAACAAATAGTTCAACTCCTTTAAGCTTCTGTTTCTTATGAGTAAAATTAGAAAATATTGCTTGTCTTATTGAATATTGAAAGATTTCAATGAAGTAAGTCTTGTCAAATACTTCACATCATTTCACATTTATGAGAGACTCACTAAACTGTTGTTGTCCATAAAGAATTACTTTGGTAAGCTTGCTGTTCTTGAATTATTGCATAAACATAGTGTTTTAACAATGATGGTAGCAGATAATTAATGTTGTTATTATTATATATTTGGACCTTTTCCCTTTTAGGTGCATAGAAAAGTGATCCTCATTATCCTGAAAAAAAAAAATAGCAGCAAGATGGATTTCTGAAAGTAAGAAGAATTCAGTGGTAGAGCTAGGTTTAGAATGAGTAAAATTTCAAAGCCTGTGTGGCATGTCATTGGGACACTTCACTCCCTTCATCTCCCATTTTGGTTTTCCATATGTTGATGCTATGGAATTAATTTGAGTTTATAATGAAGACCATGCATCTGTATTTAAATTTCTAATGTGCATTTTGGTGGCATTTATCTCCTGACCACTCTTTTATCGACCTGAGATAACAAGCCAAATCTGCACAATTTTGAACTAACTGCTAAAATCATGGTTTTAATCACTTCCAAGATTTCATTAGTATCACAACATGATGCCAGGATTGGCACACAATTAGGCTAAGCCAAGCTGGTGAGACTCTGTGTAAAATCATGACTGATGAATTCTGCATAAAGGGACACACATGGGCCACATTACGATTGTGATCCAACAAGGCATCTCATGGAAGTATTTAATGATAGCACCAAAACATTCACTCAAATGAATATATGAATATTTACATGAACAGACTCCCATTTGGAGAAGCTATTGAAAAATTTGAACACCTGGTTTTCAAATATCAGGTCAAACTGGAATAGTCCTAAACTTACATCTTACTTTATATCCTTGCATGAAACTTACTTTCATCTCCTGTTTCAAATTCAAACTTCTGACTGTAGCCACTGTATCCTGTTGCAGTCCTCACTCGGATATGAAATATGTACTTGGTGGCTGGCTTGAGGCCTGTGATGATGACACTGGGGGCCTTGGACCTCGTGGAGGAATACGTGAGCTGCTCATGCTCCTGAGGGACAGAAAAGAGGAGAAAGGAAATGAGGCAGCATGACCCCATCTTTTCCTAGAATCAGCCTAAAGTCAAACTGAGGAAGTATGCTCTGGATATCAAAAGCATTGATTACAAAGAAGTGAAAGCATGGTTTTCCATAATTTAGCATTTGGTAATTCATCATTATGATGCATATGATATGGTCCTGATTTGGAAATGTATTAGGGAAAGATGATTAATCTTATATGAGCTGCAGTGCTTGGGCTATTAGTGATTTAGGCTTCTGATACAACTCTAAAGAATGGCAGTGGCATAAGAGTATGTTTACACAGAATGGCAGCTGCATCTTGAGCCATATGGGTACATCAGATCAGACCAGGTTAGCAGAGCATGAGGAGCAAGTGTGGGGGAGTACAAGTGCCTGCCACTCATTTCTACCCTCAGGTAGTGCCAAAATGCTGGCGCTATCTGTGGGTAGACCTGCAGGTGAAAGGAAAAATAAATTGTTTTTAAAGTTTGAAATTTTTTATCTCAAAATCAACTGCTTTGATTTGCAACTCAGTGATTCCTAAGTAGTGAAAATGAGTCAACTTTTTAAAAAAATATTTTTATTGGTGCATTGTAATCATACATCTTTGTGAGGTACAAGCTGGTAGAGGCATACATACACACATCACTCATTTAACCCTGTACCAATTCCCTCCCTAATCCCCTCCCCATCTCTCCTTCTCATGTTCAGTTTAGTGATATACATTGATATGTCTGTAAATGTACATTATGACATTAGGGTGTTTCCTCCTCCCCCCTCCCATCACCTTCAGTTAAGTTACCTTCTTTGCTCATACAAGCTTTCTCCTTCTTCCCCTAGAGTCCGTCTTATAACCTACTTTCTCCCTATAAAATTAGAACTTTTTCCCTTGAAGGAGGGAACTAACTCATCCCCTGAATATTACACTTTAAGCATGTGTAAATTACATAGTAATTGTGTGACAGATTTTAAAATAATTTGCCCATGAGGGAATATTGAAGTCATAGAAAGGTTTGAAAGACTTACTGCACCTATAGGATCAGAGGCAGGGCTGGGGGCTTGGATGTCAGTATCCAGTGTTAACTGCCAACTTCTGTCACCTCACTAATGAGGGATGAATTTGCCATTGTATTCTGATTGATATAGCCAATCAGGGTCTTTGAAGTGGGCTTTCTTACCCATCACTTCAGAAGAGCATAGTTCAGTTTACCTGTCCTTGTTAGGACTAAAGGTGGGTAAAAATTAAACTTGACACTGTTTTTGTATTATGAAGTTATCACCCAATAATTGTACAATGATATTTTAGTAGGGTATCTGAAAGAAACTATACATGTTGAGTATCTTTAATCTAAAAGTCCTAAATCTAAAATGCTCCAAAACCAAAATATTTGATTGTCAATGTGATGTCACAAGTGGAAAATACCACACCCAATCTCATTTGATGTGTTGCAGGCAAAATGCAAGTACACTAAAAATATCGTAAAAGATTACCGTTAAGCTATATGTATAAGGTGTACTTATAAATGAATTTTGTGTTTAGACTTAGTTCCCATTCACATATATCTTAAGTATATGTAAATATTACAAAATCATAAAAATCCAGAATCTGAAATACTTCTCGTACCAAGAATTTTGGATAAGATTTTGCATAAGAGATAGTCAAATTATATTTACATGAACAACTCTTCTAAATTCCCAGGTCAAACTAGGCTATAAGGTCCATTAGTTAATTTCTATTATTCTTTTCACAAATCTGAATGTTGAAATTTTCAAAGTTACTAACTTAATCACTCATTTGATGTTTAAAATTTATCCAAGATATTTCCATAGAGATTCATTTATAGTTATTCATGGTTTGCCTGCAAACCAATGCTGTTCAGGAGACCTTTCAGACTAACAAAGTTATAAAAATATACACATACAGAGAATGTGCCAACTTTCATGTTTTTTTTTCTTTTTGGTGATGCTTTAAGATATAGAACTATGTAAACAATTTCCTTTAAGGTACTTTGACTAAAAAAGGCCTTAAGAATCATTTTTCAACCTTATGGGCTTATTTGTCAGAACTTTATATTTTATATGGTTATTCTGTGTCTGAAGAATTGAATTTTCCATCTATTATTTCAAATAATAAAACTGTTTATTAAACATGAAATACAAAGGAAAAATGAGTGAATGTGAGAAATATTTTAAATAAAAATACAATGCTGAAAGCAGCAACTTGAATTTATCTCTTGGTAATTTCAAGATTAGAATGTAAATAAATATCTATCTACCTAGCATAAAATAAATATCTATCCACCTAGCATATCTCCAAGGAGATACAACACGGTCTATTATTCATTGATATCTATAATCATCTGCTAAAGATTGAAAGAAGGAGCTTACTAACATCAGACTGACTTCCCACCAGCAGCAGCATGGCTGTTGCCTATCTTACATATTGCCACTTGCTAGCCTCTTCCAAAAGAGAGCTCAGAAAGCAGTCATGATTTCCTCTCACAGTACCTATCAGCCCTCTCTCCTGATATTTTTAAGCTCTTGAGAAACCAAGTTACCTTTCATCCATGACAAGCCTAGGACACTATTATCTCAGAGTTATGGCTAATTGCTTTTCTGCTGACACATCAACTCCAATTCAAAGTAGCTGTCACTAGGTAGAGATGGTGCTTTACACAGAGCCAAATAGATCTCTTTACTCATCCTGGCAGGCTGAATTCTGAACATGTTTAAACAGGCGATGTGTGCATGCTTGTCAGAAGTTTGAACCATAAGTTTGTATCATAACAGAATTGCTAGTTGTACGATATGTATAACATCAACTCTGCTTGGTGTACACTCCAATATTCATAGAATTCTCTGGTATGTTTTTCATCTTTGCTGCATCTGTAGTAAAATCCCTCTTCTCATTATTAATATTATTTATTTTTATATTTTATTTTCATGACTAAGCTTTAAGAAATTTGAAACAAATTTGACTTTGCTTCCCTCACTACTGTTTTTTGTCACCTATTACATTTAATACTTCTTTTTATTATAAATTATTTTCTTCCCTTTCTGTTTTTTTTTTGTTAATTTTGTTGTCTCCTAGCTTATGTTTCATGCTAACTTACTATCAGCCCATTGATTCAGACATACAGTTGCAGTTTACCAATTTCATATTAAATGACTGCAGTGGTTTTATATATGTGTGTGTGTGTGTGTGTGTGTGTGTGTGTGTGTGTGTGTGTGTTTATATGATGTATTATCCATAAGTTCTAAGTATTTACTAATTTCCACAAAATATGTTTAAAAATTCTTTGTAGTAGGTCTAGGGTTATCACTTGCAAACTGTTATCAGGACAGGTTGTCAGGCAATAAACAAATGATATAAAATGTAACTCCAAAAGCTTAACCCCTTGGCAGGCATAGCACATTGAGCTGTGGATAGTACAGAGGATGCTCCTCAGCCCTGGGCACTGGCAGTCTTGCAGTAATGCTCTCTAGCTGCAAATAAGGTACATTGCCTTACTTCTCCTTGAAGGAGAGAAAATAACACCAATTATGGGGAAAACACATCGAGCAACAATCAACTTTAATACATTGTTATGTTTATCATTTCCTACAATAAAATATACATTATAGTTTCTATTTTACAGGTTCATATCCACACTTGAAAAAATACTTCAGAACTCAGTAATGTGAATACAGGGCACCGTCAACAGAGCATGCATTGTTTTCTCGAGATGCTGACATTTACTTACAGTTCCCTGCCCATGGGAGCATCCTGGAGCTTAAACTTAGGCACTGTCCCTTCCCAAGTGCTGAGAATCAAGCCATTGGGAGTCCAATCTTACTGTCACACTGAATCTCTCATTTACCTATAATATCGAATTTAGTTTTATATCTGTAGGTACCAACTTTTCATGTTAAACAAAAAGTACATGTTTAACAGAGTGTGGAGCCTTTAGCATTTGGTCTGAAAATTCTAACTCAGTGAAAAGAAATAGGCTTAAATACATAGTCCTGCTGCTGACCGTAATGCTCTGCAGGCAGCAGCAATGTGGTCTACCTTAATGAAAGGCAACATGTGGAGAATTCTGGGTCAGAGAGCTACTGGACTCCATCGGGCTTTGGGTTCATTAAGCACCTTGGTAAATCATCTTCAAGACTGATTGACTCATCTAGTAAATTCATTTATTTTGTAGACCATCATTGAATTCTCATTATGTGTGAGATTCTAAGGCACTCTAATAGGTTTAGCTTACATCATCACCAAAGTTCTACCTCGTAATTGAATTCCATTATTATTTTTATATCAGAAGTGCAGCCCCCCTCTCTTCTGCTGTGAATTGGTCTCATCACTCTCTTTCTCAGATATTTCATTCCCATTTGTGGGAGTAGATTCAGTAGAACAGCATCAGTGATCAACTTTTAGTTGGTTTATTTTCTTTAAGTCCTTGAATCCAGGGGCATTTCTAAAAGGTGTCACCTCTTTGATTTATTTTTCATTTTAATATATGAAATTAACTAGATTATATATAGTGATATTTATACATGTATATGCAATAAAAATACTTATATAACAAAAATGCTGTTATAAAATTTCTTCCTACAAGCATAAGAACTGAACCTATATCAGCATCATGATTTATGTACCTCTTTACAATTCATGAAATGTTTTTACACACATTCTTTATGTATGTAATTCTCATAAAAATCTTGTGAAGCAAGAAGGACTCATAATATTATATTCCCATCTACATTAAATGAATCTGGTCGAGAAAGAATAAACAAATTACCAAAGCAAATCACACAATTAGTCAATGGCTTCCATACACATTGCATTGTGTTTTCACTATACTCTATTTATGCTGATGTGTCCAGAGCACATGCCTATAGATTAGACTTTCAACCAAAGAAAATTTTACAGACTATATTCTTAACCATTTGGACACTAGATATAACCTGAATTTTAACAAAACATATGTACATTCAAGTAACAATTTGTTGGCTAACAATTAGAATACTTTTATATAAATAGTTCTCAATTGGAAAAAGTAATTTTTATTAAGAGATTTTAAATAGATATTTTAAAGATAAAGTTGTTATTGCCTACTAAAGTTAATACATTCATGCATAATGCCTTTAATTTTATTTTGTTTTGATATTATGTCATGTAAACACTTTTTATGTAAAGTAGGAGGATTATATTGCACCCCATCTTGCATAGAATATGAAAAATTCTAGCCGGGCGTGGTGGCGCACGCTTGTAATTCCAGCATTCAGGAGGCTGAGCCCAGAGGATCCGTGTTTGAGCCCAGCCTCAGCTACCTAGTGAGGCTCTCCGCAACTTAGTGAGACTCAGTTTCAAAATAAAGAATAAAAAATAGGGCTGGGGGTGTAGCTGGGAGGTAAAATGCCCTGAGTTCAATCCCCAGTACTGCAAAAAAAAAAAGGAATATGAAAAATTCTTATTCATCCTGGGAATAGGATTTGTTTGACAAAACCCAAAAAATTCTTTTAGAAATTTTGATGTATGAAGATAACTGCTTGACTTCAACTCATACCAAGTTTAAACTATCAGAACTGGTGAAAAAACTATTAATATTTTGCATTCTGCTACTCAAATAAGTTTCTTTTTCATTTTCTTTTTCTCTTACTTAATCAATGCCCACTGAACAAGACTGTACCTATAGATAACCTGAGAAAACAAAATAATGTTAAAAGTGAACATTAATGGACCTGCTAGGGTTAACTTTGATTTTCTAGTTTGTCTCTTCCCTACATTTCTGTGTTTGCTTTTTCACTCGGCCTTTCTCTCTACTCTCATCCCCACTCACCTGTCAAATAATATTTGATAGGGGATGGGAAAATGTCTCTACAACAATTCTCTCAAAAATACATTTAAATCACATTTAGAATATAACTCATCATTTGCAGAAGGAAAATTTTGCTTGAAAAAACAAGAAACATGTAGCTTAGGAACATAAAATTTGAAAAATCAGCCAGGCATGGTGGCACATGCCTATAGTTCTAGTACTTGGGAAGCTGAAACAGGAGGATTGCAGGTTCAAGGCCAGCTGCAGCAACATAGATTAAAATTCTTTAAAGATGTACATAAGATGTAATTTAATATTATAAAGATAATATACAGTAGGAAAATGTAGGTATCTTAAGTAAAAGAGTATTTACATTCTTTGGTTCTAATCAGCCTTTAGCACTTAATTTTATAACATCTGGTCCTTCATTTACTTTTTTCAATGTATTCAATACATATCTCCAAACAGATTGCAATTCCCTCAAAATGTGTTCTATATTTCTCTCAAAAAACAAAACAAAAAATCAAAATGGAAAGTAAATTAGGGATGAATGCATGATTAATATTTGTTAAATGTCTAGTGATTGATATCTACAAAAAAATTTAAACCATTTTACACAGGGCACATGTGGTACAGCTCTGGTCACATTTCATTGGGAACTGGACAATGAAATTGCTGTTCCAATGTAGGTGCACATGCTGGATGGTTGCTAGCTCCCATGGATTCTCTTGCAATCAAATCTACATACACCCTCCAGCAGGGAGAGATGTGTGAATATTGTCTCAGAGATGAGAGCAAGGTTGAGTTACTGCATATTTTTTATTGGCGATTGAATCCATGATGAGGAGATTCAGGAGAAACTGCATGGAAGCTGAGTAATTTCAGTTTTCTTGGCTCCTGCCTTCCTGAGACTAAGAGGTTCTACTCTGTCTTGAATTCCGAATTTTTACATCCATAAAATAACTCATCCATAGTCACAGATGGGTTATTTTGCTAGAAACCAAGATTCATTTTCTCTCTTTCATTAAAATATACAAGTAGTTATTTGAGAATGCAAAGGTTCATTGGTAGGGTGGTCTAAGCTAGTGCATAGGTGTTCTGAAATGTTTTCTTTAGACAAAAATTAGCCACTGCTATGATAAAATTTAAAAATATGCATAAGCAAGAAAATGCATAAGTAGCTATTCTAAACACACAAATACTTTCTGACTGTACTTGTGGAGAAGTATCATTTAGTATGCTATGGCTATAATTTACTACAATCAACTCTTGATTATCCTCAGTAATCCAAAATAAGAGATAACCACAAATCACTTTGACATGATTTCTTGATATATTTCTTCCAGTGTGCATCTTGTTTCACCTAAAATTAAAATTAAACATATTCCCTGGAGATTTAGTGTTGAGCAATAGTAGGAGATGGCACAGAAGTACACCTGATAGCAAAGGAAAACTGATCTGAAATTAAATATTCATAATTTTAATTAAACAGATCCTCTAGATGTAAATACATTAGATATATAGAGTAGTGGTTAGATTTACTGTTAGGGAAATGGTCAAATTATTATAGTGTGACCTTTTTGATATCCTGGTGTTAGTAGACAGTGGAATCCTAGTTGTAGTTAGTTCATCTATGAAAATTGGGATGGTTATAGCCATTTCAAAGGGTCAGGCTTCTTGTAACTGTGAAGGAAAATAATGGGTAAAACTCTTATACAGGGTCCAGCAGACATAAAATATCGAATTATTTATTTTTTAGAAGCAATTATCAACAGGTAGTGCATTTAATCCAGGGAAATGATAGATTTATGCTTTGAAGCAATCTTACAGATGCTGTAAGAGGTCTTTTTTTTTTTTTTTTTTTTTTTTTTTGCGGTACTGGGGATTGAACTCAGGGGCATTCTACCTCCGAGCTATATCCCCAACCTATTTTTTACTCTTTATTTTGAAACCAAGTCTCACTAAGTTGCAGAGTGCCTCACTAGGTAGCTGAGGCTGGCCGCGAACTTGGATCCTCAGGTCTCAGCCTCCGGAATGCTGGGATTACAAGCGTGCGCCACCACGCCCGGCTCAAGAGGTCTTTTTAAAAGTGTGTAGATATTTTGCTTGCAAATTAGCCTTTATATTTCTACTGCTGAAAACAGTATGCCTAGGCCTAACGTACTGTAGGCTTTTATATTATCCAAATGATTGAATTAAGACTTAATTGCTCCATAGATTTAGACTTTAAATTCCTAAATATTGTTATAGCAATTTAAAATTATTTGTGTAAATTAATTAATCCAAATGAGAGGTGATAAATGTTGTATTTGCTTGCTTAAACTACTTCCATAATTGAAAGGCAACAATATTGTGTCATACAGTCAATTTGTTTTCTTAGGAACATTATGGAGAACATCCAAGATTTTACTTGCCAAAAGATATTTTATAAAATCATATGAATTTAAAAAAAAACAAGGTTTGTTCTGAAATATCTTTCAGTACATATTCTTGGTATTTATTTAGCTTTAACTTTCCCATCTGTCTTCATGTAACCTACCTTCATATAAATGGAATATTGATTTTTCTTCTGTGCTCTACCACTCTATACATATTTATAAAGGTGTTCAAGTAAAAATGAAATGTTTAAAGCTGAATACTTGTCTCTAAAGGAAGTTCTTTCATTCCAAAATTCCCTAATAGTATTTCTTAAAGGTATATTATAAGCAAACAATAACTTTGTATTTGTAATTCATTCTTAAAATTTTGGATAATTTATTACAATTTTAAAATCATGTAAATTTGGTGATAAAGATGATATACCAATAGGAAAAGTAGGAAATTCAAGTATCAGAGAAAAACAACAACCAAAAAATAGGAATATATATTTATTAGTCTTGATAATAAATAAAATCATTGTTTCTAAAAAAAGGAAATCAAAAGGAAAATTATATTAATTATAAGAATATTTAGAGATTATGCTAAGTTTAAGCTAAATATTTTTTTAAAAGCTTAGAAATAGCCGGGCATGGTGGTGCATGCTTGTAATCCCAGCATTCGGGAGGCTGAGACCGGCGGATCAGGATTCATGGCCAGCCTCAGCTACCTAGTGAGGTACTCCGCAACTTAGTGAGACCCTGTTTCAAAATAAAGAATAAAAAATAGGGCTGGGGGTATATCTCGGAGGTAGAATGCCTCTGAGTTCAATCCCCAGTACCGCAAAAAAAAAAAAAAAAAAAAAAAAAAAAAAAAAAAAAAAAAAAAAAAAAAAAAAAAAAAAAAAAAAAAAAAAAAAAAAAAAAAAAAAAAAAAAAAAAAGAGCTTAGATTAGATTAGGTCAAGTTGTAAAACTGCCACATAAAAACTAGATAAAATTATTATACGAATTAGCATGTTAGAAATGAATGCCACAGAGAGGAAGAATACTAAATATCTTTGAAACTATTACTACACATATGTTGACTTCCTTTAATGTAAGTGGCATTGCAAATATCAAACTAAACATTTTCAAAGTTATATCATTGCAACAACATGACAGAATGGAATGGCTCTGTGATTAATTTTACCACACTGTTGGATGTAAACTTTGAAAAAGTAAAGCTAGAACAAGTAGTATATTTTTAAAAATAACTTAATGGAGCACTGTGGTGCATGCGTATAAACCCATCTACTTGGGGTTCTGAGGTAGGAGGTACACAATTTCAAAGTCAGCTTGGGCAATTTAACAAGATCCTGTCTCAAAATAAAAACAAAATGGTCTGGGGTTCAAACTCTAGTATTGAAAAATATGTAGTGTTCTTATAATCATGATAATTGTATTATAGGATATAAAAAAATGATAGCAGAGAATAAATCTTTGAAAATAAATAAATGCAGTAAATGCAAGTAGACTTGTCTCCAAAAGTCTTTTGTTTGTTAGATTCTCTGACAGAATTATAGTAAATAATAAGAAAAGTAAAATGGGTAGAATTTCTGTATAGTAGGGGAGAGAGCTAATAAAATATGAAAATATATATGTACTTATTTATACTTTTATTGGTTCAATATAATTATACATCATAGTGAGATTCAAAGTGATACAATCATATATGCACATATCACTTCATATATTTATAAACATACATGTACAAATTACCTAGTACATTTATAAACAGACATCACTTGGTGTATTTATTTCAATATACTCTCCCCCTAACCCTTTTCCCTCCCCACACGTTAATGAGATTCATAGTGAAACTTTCTTGTATGGATGTTACTTAAACTGTTCCTTTCCTAAATCTTTGTTTTTCCCCTCCCCAACTCCCTTTCACAATCCCCTTCCACTTATTCACTGTTTTCTCTCATTTGACTGAAGTCTCTTTTGCTTTCTATTTTTGTTCTAGGTTCCACATTTGAGAGAAAACATATGACCCTTGACTTTCAGAGACTGATTGATCTTACTTTGTATAATATTCTCCAGGTCCACCTATTTTCTTACAAATAATATAATTTTATTCTTTTTTATTGCTGAGTAAAATTCCATATATCACATTTTTGTTATCCATTCATCTGTTGATTGACAACTAGATTGGTTCCATAATTCAGCTATTGTGTATTGTGCTGCTATAAACATGGGTTGGCATGTATCAAGATACTCTCCTAACTTCAAATCCTTTGGAAAGATACAAAGGTATAAAATGACTGTGTCATATGGTCCTTCCATTCCGAATCTTTTGAG
This sequence comes from Graphiurus murinus, assembly GCA_004027655.1. Classification (NCBI taxonomy): domain Eukaryota; kingdom Metazoa; phylum Chordata; class Mammalia; order Rodentia; family Gliridae; genus Graphiurus; species Graphiurus murinus. Next base: position 2,338 of record PVLC010023781.1, on the reverse strand, counting down.
GAAACTCTATACTGATCTCCATATTTTGTACTTATTTATAATCCCACCAACAGTGTATAAAAGCTCCTATTTCCCCACATCCTTACTAAAATTAAATATCGTTTTTATTCTTAGTGATTGATATTCTAACTGGTGTGAGATAGACTCTTAGGGTAGTTTTGATTTACATTTCCCTGATTGCTAATGACATTAAATACTTTTCCATGTATTTCTTCTTTTAAGAAGTGACTATTCATTTCAGTATCCTGTTCTTTTAGTTGGGTTTATTTGTTTTTTGCAGAAAAGTCACTACAGAACAATCATATCAGTTGTAAATGCAGGTAAAGTCCTAAAATTGTCCAAATCAGCTACAAGACAACTTGATGTATGAGCTATATCTTGCACTAAAAATGATGTAGAAATCCATTTAAATATACAAGCATGAGAATTTCCTAGCCTCACTAAGAGCAAGTGAAAATACTTTCTAAGGATTTATTTTTCATTTATAACTTTCTCACTTAAATATATTTGGTTGTCATGGGTGAAACTTCATCTTTTTCAATATTTGTTTATGAGTCGTAATTGTGATCTGATAACAGATACACTTATTTTGTTCAAAACTAAAATAAAGATAACTGTCAAGATTGATCTATAAAGCTACGAAATTTAAGTTTCAAAAAATGCAGCTCTCCTTCCCACAAATGAGATTTTAAATCTTTCTAAGTGATATGATCTTAACTTGAAAAGAGTTCTATTACACTATAAATAACCCAATATTTTCAAGTAATGATGTAGCTCACCTATTGATTTTGAATTTATTTAGAGGATATCATATGTGCATCAAGTGAATATCTCAAGAGTTATAATAAAATAATGTAAAACATAGACTTATCAAGTTACTGTAACTGGAAACAGAATTAATATCTCATATCACTGAGAGAATACAATACTGATAAATAAATTGCAGTGATTGACAACTTCCGGAAGACTATACTCCCTTCCCCCGAAAATTTTTCTAGTTCTGAGATGGGTGTTGTAAACCAAAGGGAACATTTAAATATGTAAATAACTGCAGGTAGTTTTAAATGCAAGTACATGAATTCAAAGCAAAGGAGGTTATTTTCTAGAAACATTATATTAATCTGTATTATTATCAAACAGAGAACATATTATGCATATATGTAAACTGGTTTTGAAATCAAATTGGAAAGAAAATTATCTGTGATGAATCAGTAAGTTAAGTTTAGGGTCAAAGATAATTCTACTACAATGAAGAGATCTCTCTGCAGTTCACAGAAGTTGCCCTTTTTAAATGTTGGGAGGTTTGGGATGCTAGTAATAGATACATTTTCTGTGAATATATGAAAATATCCTTATTTTTAAATTTGGATAATTTTGATGTGTGTAATTAACTTATTTGTTGTAAATACATGGACATAATATGAAGTACAGTTCAGATTCAAAGTAATGGAAAAGTTTTTAGTTTTGCTTTCTTTTCACTGCTTTTTAAGTTTCTTTTGTGGGCTAGGAATTGAACTCAGAGGTGTTCTACACCTAAGCTATACCCTGAACCCTTTTTATTTGTGAAACAGGGTCTTGCTGAATTGCTGAGGCTGGCCTCAAGCCTGTGATCCTCCTGTCTCAGTCTTTCAAATACTGGGATTATAGGTGTGTTTCACTATGTCTAGCAATTTTCACTACTTTTAATTTATTTTTTATTCTTTTGATTCCTTTTTATGAATTAACATTGTATGATTAACCTTTTTATGAATTTTTTACTACAATATTTCTAAGTACAAATTTACTAAAATAGGCATTGAATTTTTAGAATGTTATACATATTCAAACTTAATGAATTTGCTTTGATCCAATACTGAAAAAATATTTTTAAGTTAGTAAAAATGAAAGGTAAAAATAATTTACTAATAGGAAAATAAACTAGTGTAGGAAAATAAAAATGATTGCAAATTATGTTATACTCCTCTTATTGAAATGTCTAGCCTATGTCCCCTTCCTTTGAATCTAATCTGGTCTGGGACTGATTTGATAAGTAGGATGGAAGTAATGTGCTACCAGTTACTGGCTGAGCCTCTAAGAAAATGCATTTACTACTTTTTCGTTGCAGCTCTGTGCTGCAATCTAAGAATTAACTAGCCTGAGACTCTTCAGCTATGGGGAAATCCAGGATAGACAAGTGATAGGCATGTGAAGAAGCCTTGGGGAGAGTGAGACAGAGACAAGGCATGGTAGAGAGAAGGAGAGGGAAAGGGAGAATAGTGTGTTGGGAGAAAGGGAAGGAGACTTGGTGGAGAGGTCAGCAAGAGGTAGAGAGAAAAAGAAAAGGGGAGGAGAGGAGAAG
>PVLC010023780.1:10064-25409 GCA_004027655.1 Graphiurus murinus | reverse complement strand
CCTCAGCTACTTAGTGAGGCCCTCTGCAACTTAGTGAGACCCTATTTCAAAACAAAGAATAAAAAATAGGGCTAAGGGTGTGGCTCAGAGGTTGAATGCCCCTGGGTTCAATCCCTAGTAGAAAAAAAAAAAAAAGAGTAATAGGGCAGGTTAATAGGAGAACAATGAAAAAAAGAAAAATCCAGAAAACAAATAATAAAAGGGTATACCTTAAATACACCATATCAATAATTATATTAAATGTAAAAGAACTAAAAATACCAATTAAAAGGTAGAAACTGTCAGACTGGATAAAAAGTCAAGTCTAAGCAGGGTGTAGAGGTGCAACTTAGCAAGACCCTCAACAACTTAATGAGACACTGTTTCAACATAAAAGTCAAAAGGGCTGGGGGTGTGGCTCAGAGATAGAATGCCCCTGGGTTTAATCCCCAGAACTAAAAAAAACAGAAACAAAAAACCAAGGCCCAAATATATGTTGTCTGCACATGCACATACACTTTTGGTATAAAAACAAAGAAGACAGCCGGAGCTGGGTGTGGTAGTGCATGCCTGTAATCCTAGTACTTGGGAAGCTGAGACAAGAGCACCACCGATTATTTTTTATTTTCCCACTAAATCACCATGGCCTCAAACCTTCAATCCTCCTGCCTCAGCCTCCCAAGTTCTGGGATTACAGATGTGATATATGGCACCTGGGTTCATATTTCTCTTAACACTTTTCTATCAATGTAACAAAATCATTTAAGATGTAAACAATATGAATAACATTATAAACATTTACATTTATATAAATGTAAACTAGGTTAATAATCTTGTTGCTATAACCAGCAACAAGAGAACACCTTTTTTTTTTTTTTCCAAGAAATGATAATTCCCAACATCTCCAACCTTACTAAGTCATAAAAGTAGTAAAAGAAGGAATTGGGGGTGGGGTTCAGTGGTAGAGTACATGCTTAGCAGGCACAAAGCCCTAGGATTAATCTCCAGAACCCCTCCCCTCAAAAAAAGTAGCAAAACAAATTAACATAATTCATACACCTTTTTCTAGAACAAGAAGCTTCAGAAATCAAACACAGTAATTAACAAGAATGTATTGTATTAGTGAGTGTGTGGCATACCCAGCTCAATTATCACATAGGCCTGGAGAACAGTGAGAGCCAATTCATAATTCAGGAACCTCATTATCTCTTGTTTCAACTCTTTCCCTAAAAATCTATTCCCTGAGTAGGAGACATGACTATTTGCCTGTCAATTCTTTAATTTCCTAATACAGCTGAATCCAGATGATACTGCATCATACATTATCCAGATGGGCAAGAATCATGGGATTTCAGGAGCTGGTTGTTATCCAAGGTGTAAAACTGTAGTCAAGAAGATTTCAAGAACTATTAACATTTAATTTTTGTTTTGGTAGAGGGACTTGAACCCAGAGGTCTTCTACCTTCTAGCTACACCTTCAACCCTTTCTTTTACTTTGAAACAGGGTCTCATTAAGTTGCTGAGGGTCTTGATAAATTGCTGAGGCTAGCCTTTAACCTGTAATCCTCCTATCTCAGTCTCCAAAGTACCAGGATTACAGGAGTTGTCACTGAGCCCTGTGAAAACTATTAACATTTTAAACAGCCTAACAGAAATGATACATACATATGTAGCAAGCCTATGGAGGTGAATCTTAACTTTGTCATACTAGTTAATTTTGGTCAAATTACTAACACTGTAGTTTTTGGGTTTTTTTCAGTATTGGAATTGAACTCAGGGGCATTCTACCTCTGAGCTATACCCCCAGCCCTATTTTTTTACTCTTTATTTTGAAACAGGGTCTCACTAAGTGGCAGAGGGCCTCACTAGGTAGCTGAAGCTGGCCTCGAACCTGGATCCTCCAGTCTCAGCCTCTCAAATGAAAAGATTACAAGCATGCGCCACCATGCCCGGCTAACACTGTAGTTTTGTCTTTGGGTTGGTAAAATAGGGCTCATGGGTCTTGAAACTGGGTACATATTAAATAAGATAATCAGCCGGGCGTGGTGGCGCACACTTGTAATCCCAGCATTTGGGAGGCTGAAACCGGAGGATCCGGGTTCGCGGCCAGCCTCAGCTACTTAGTGAGGCACTCCGCAACTTAGTGAGACCGGTTTCAAAATAAAGAATAAAAAATAGGGCTGGGGGTATAACTCGGAGGTAGAATGCCCCTGAGTTCAATCCCCAGTACTGCAAAAATAAATAAATAAATAAATAAATAAATAAATAAATAAATAAATAAGATAATCTATGTATACTGCCTCGTAGGGGGCCTATCATATAACAGATAACGAAGCAAAGTAAATTTTTCAATTTGTATGTGTGTAGTGCACTAGAGACGGGGCATTCTACCTCTGAGCTACACCTCCCGCCTTCTTTCCTTTCTTCTCTCTTTATTTATTTTTCTGAACAGGGTCTCACTAGGGATGAGTCTCACTGCACCAGCATGCCCAGCTTCAATTAACTTTTTAATTGACATACAGTAATTATATATGTATGGAGTACAGTATGATAATTTGTTACATGTATACAATATGTAATCATCAAATCAGGGTAATTAACATTTCTATCTCCTTAAACATCTATCATTTTTTTGTAGGAACCTTTGAACTCTTTTCTAGTTCTTTATAAAATATAAATTGCAAAGTATAGGTACCCTATTGTGCTATAGATTATTAAATCTTATTCTTCAAGTCGGGCATGGTGGCGCATGCTTGTAATCCCAGTACTTGGGAGGCTGAGACAGGAGGATCTAGGTTCACAGCCAGACTCAGCTATTTAGTGAGGCCCTCTGCAACTTAATGACACCTTGTTTCAAAATAAAGAATAAAAAATAGAACTGAGGATGTAGTTCAGAGGTAGAATGCCCCTGGATTCAATTCCCAGTACTGCAAAAAAAAAAAAAAAACACCAAAAAACTTATTCCTCCTATCTAACTGTGTTTTGGTACCTATTATCCAACTTCTCTCCTTTGGTTCTTCTTTCCTCAAAAGTTAAATTTAATTGTAACAAACCAAAGTAGCAATTCTAGTTATTTTTGCTGAAATAAGGACAGCAAGTTATTATTTAATGAATGCAGCTGATTTTTCAAGCATAGTATTTCAAAATCAGTGTCCACAAGGAAACAGTCAAAGGTATCCTTAATGTAAGGAGCTAAAATCCTTATAAATCCTTAGATACAAATACCATCAAGAGTTCTCTTGAGCCGAGGATAGAGGCACACGCCTGTAACCTCAGTACTTGGGAGGCTGAGACAGGAGGACCCCAGGTTCATGGCCAACTTTAGCAACTTGGGAGGCCTTCCACAATTTAATGAGACCCTGCTTCAAAAATAAAACAAGCCGGGTGTGGTGGCACACACTTGTAATCCCAGTACTTAGGAGGCTGAGACAGGAGGAAGATCCGGGTTCTCGGCCAGCCTCAGCTACCTAGTGAGGCATTCCGTAACTTAGTGAGACCCTGTTTCAAAACAAAGAATAAAAATTAGGGCTGGAGATGTAGCTTGCAGGTAGAATGCCCCTGGGTTCCATTCCCAGTACCACAAAAATAAATAAATAAATATCAAAATAACATGAAATAGGGCTGAGGGGTATAGCTCAGAGGTAGAATGTCCCTAGGTTCAATTCCCAATACCCCCACCCCAAGACACACACCAAAAAAAAGAGTTGTCTTAGCTGGACTGAGTGGCACAAGCCTATAATCCCAGTGATAGGAGGAACTCAAATTCCAGGCCAGCATTGGCAAGTTGGAAATCCTGTCTCAAAATAAAAAGGAGCCGGGCATAGTGATGCATGCCTATAATCCCAGTACTTGGGAGGCTGAGACAGGAGGATTACAGTGTTGAAGCCAACCTTGGCAACTTAGTGAAGCTCTCAGCAATGCAGCAAGACCTTGTTTCTAAATAAAAAATAAAATAGGGCTAGGGTGCAAAGATCAGAGGTAAAATGCCATGGGTTCAATCCCTAGCACAGGAGGAAGAAAGGAAAGAAGGAAAAAAAGAAAGAAGGAAGGAAGGAAGGAAGGGGAAGATAGACAGGCTGGTGGGGGGTAGTTCAGAGGTAGAATGTCTAAGGTTTCAATCTCTAGTAACACACACACACACACACACACACACACACGCACAAATTCTCTTTCAGTGATCTCTAGTATTATTTTATTAGAAGAGTTTATCCTCAACACCCTCCATAACCTCTGATCCTAAAATGTACTCAGTGGCTTTCTGATATTCTCATATTTTGTCTTAACTCATATGAATTCTAGTCCATGACTCTGATTTCGTGTGTGTGTGTGGGGTGGGTACTAGGGATGGAACCCAGGGACCTTCTACCTTTGGGCTACATCCCCAGGCCTATTTTATTTCTTATTTGGAAACAGGGTCTCACTAAGTTGCCAAGGCTGACTTTGAACATGCCATCCTCCTGTCTCAGCCTCCTAAGTACTGGGATTACAAGCATGTACCACCATGCCCAGCTTAAATACATAAATATTAACTTGGAAACAAAGGGTTTGTTCTCCTAAGGGAGACTCCCAGGTACCAGGATTACAGGCGTGTACTATCAAGGGCCCGGTGCCAATGTTCTTTATTTATTTATTTATTTTTTTGTCAAACTGGGGATTGAACCCAGGGGCATTCTACCTCCGAGCTACACCCCCAGTCCAATTTTTTTTTTTTTATTCTTTATTTTGAAACAGGTTCCACTAAGTTGCAGAGGGCCTCACTAAATAGCTGAGGCTGGCCATGAACCTGGATTCTCCTGTCTCAGCCTCCCAAGTACTGGGATTACAAGTGTGCACCACCATGCCCGGCTTTGTTCTTTTTTTTTTTTTTGCGGTACTGGGGATTGAACTCGGGGGCGTTCTACCTCTGAGCTATACCTCCAGCCCTATTTTTTTTTTTTGTTGTTTTTTGTTGTTTTTTTTTTTTGTTTGTTTTGTTTTGTTTTGTTTTGTTTTTTTGGTGGTACTGGGGATTGAACTCAGGGGTATTCTACCTCCGAGCTATACCCCCAGCCCTATTTTTTTATTCTTTATTTTGAAACCAAGTCTCACTAAGTTGCGGAGTGCCTCACTAGGTAGCTGAGGCTGGCCGCGAACCCGGATCCTCTGGTCTCAGCCTCCCGAATGCTGGGATTACAAGCGTGCGCCACCACGCCCGGCTTTTTTTTGTTTTTTTGCGGTACTGGGGATTGAACTCAGGGACATTCAGCTACACCCCCAGCCCTTTTTTTTATTCTTTATTTTGAAACCGAGTCTCACTAAGTTGCAGAGTGCCTCACTAGGTAGCTGAGGTTGGCCTCGAACCCGGATCCTCTGGTCTCAGCCTCCCGAATGCTGGGATTACAAGCGTGCGCCACCACGCCCGGCCCCTCCAGCCCTATTTTTTATTCTTTATTTTGAAACCGAGTCTCACTAAGTTGCGGAGTGCCTCACTAGGTAGCTGAGGCTGGCCTCGAACCCGGATCCTCTGGTCTCAGCCTCCCGAATGCTGGGATTATAAGCGTGCACCACCACGCTCGGCTGCCCCGGCTTTGTTATTTATATACTATATGCAACCCTAGCTATCCTAAGAGGTGTGGGGAATCATTACAGCTGAGAAAACTGAGGTGCAAGCCAGGCATGGTGGCGCACGCTTGTAATCCCATCATTTGGGAGGCTGAGACCGGAGGATCTGGGTTCTCAGCCAGCCTCAGTTGCTTAGTGAGGTTCTCTGCAACTTAGTGAGACCCTGTTTCCAAATAAAGAATACAAAAATAGGGCTGGGGCTGTGGCTTGGAGGTAGAATGCCCCCAGATTCCATCCCTAGTACCGCAAAAAAAAAAAAAAAAAGAAAACTGAAGTGCAGAGACAAAATCTGTCCCTGGATACACAAGTGGTGTGTGACAGAGCTGGGACGTGACCCCATGCGGATCTGACTCAGGAGTTCACTGAGTAGCCCCGTGCTATCTTCGATAATAACATTCTAGTCTCTTTTCCCAAGGAAGATGGGAGTTCTGAACACCGAGTACCCTTCTAGGCATACCAGCTCTGATAAAAACAGCTTTGTCTCTGAAAGATTAATTGATGTATCTTTCTTTTTTTTTTTTAATGATACTGGGGATGGAACCCAGGGGCCTTCTACCTCCAGGCTACTCAAGCAGACTTATTTTATTCTTTATTTGGAAACAGGGTCTTGCTTAGTTGCTGAGAGCCTCACTAAGTTACAGAACCTGGCCGTGAATCTGGATCCTCTCTCCCAAGTACTGGGATTACAGGTGGCATCACCATGCCCGGCTTTGATGTATCTTTTTTTTTTTTTTTTTTTTTTTTTTTGGTATTGAGAATTGAACTCAGAGGCATTCTACCTTCGAGCTCTACCCCCAGCCCAATTTATTTCTTATTTGGAAACAGGGTCTTGCTAGGTTGGTAAGAGTCTCATTACTTGTTGAGGCTGTACTTGACCCTGCGATCTCCTGTTTCAGCCTCCCAGGTACTGGAATTACAAACATGCACCACCATGCCCAGCTTGATGTATCTTTCTTTGCAGAATATATAACAAATTCTCTAGAGAATGGAACTACTTGTCAGAATCCATCATAACTTTTTCCAGAATATCAATAAATAAGCTAAACTCCCTTAGTGCTTTCTAATACACATTATTACTTTCTCTAGCTAGTCTTGTGAATAATCAGTTAATGGCCTTGTTCTCCAATTAATTAATTAATTAATTAATTAATTAATTAATTATCGGTACAGGGAATTGAACCCAGAAACATTCTACCTTTGAACTACACTTCCAGCCCTTTTTTATTTTTTATTTTGAAACAGAGTCTCACTACCTTGCTGAGTATCTACAGCTGCTACCCTCCCCAAACAAAAAGTTCTCAGGCCCAAACCCTGAACTTACAAGTAAAGTAACATTTCAGAGCAGCCAAGCTGGGGGTACGGTTCAGTGGTAGAACATTTGCCTACTATGCCTGGGGTTAATCTCCATCAACACACATACTTACTTAGAGACCAGATACAGTGGTACACACACCTGTAGTCCCAGCTACTTGGGAGGCTGAGGCAAGAAAATCTCCTCAGCCCAGGAGTTTGAAACCAACCTGGACAACCTGGTTCTCAAAAGAAACACACCGCCCAAACAATAAAAGCAGTTGGATTTTAGTCACTTTTTAAATTATCTCCCTGCTGGACATGATGGTACACACTTACAATCCCAGTCCTTGGGAGGCTGAGATAGGAGGGCTGCAGGTTTGAAGCCAGGTGTGGTGGTGCACACTTGTAATCCCAGTACTTGGGAGGCTGAGATAGGAGGATCACAGCCTCAACAAGTAGTGAGACTCTCATCAACCTAGCGAGACCCTGTTTCCAAATAAGAAATATAATAGGGCTGGGGGTGTAGTTTGAAGGTCGAATGCCTCTGGGCTCAATCCCCAGTACCACACACACACACACACACACACACACACACACACACACACACACACACATACCACACATACACAAAAAGAATCAAATAGGGCCAGGGTATATCTTGGAGGTAGAAGGTCCCTGGTTCCATCCCCAGTATCACAAAAAGGAAAAAAAAAAAAAAAAGGTTATCTCCCAGTTTATGTCTCTTTCTTTTCTTTTTTTGGCACTGGGAATTGAACTCAGGGACATTCTTCCTCCGAGCTACACCCTCAGCCCTCCTGTATTTTTTATTTTAAAGCAGAGTCTGTTTTAAATCTGTAATCCTCCCATCTCAGCATCCCAAGTACTGGGATTACAGGCATCTGCCGCCATGACTGGCTTTTTTTTTTTTTTTTGCACAGCCTTTTCCCTCTTCTAGCAACTCTCTGTTTCTTTCCTTCCTTCGTCAAACTTAGCAAAGATGTGCCCCAGCCCTGCCCCGTCCTTGGAGGCCATCCGGTCCCCACAAGCTGGCTCGCTCATTCACCACCCGACCTCTCAAACCGTGCTCCATCCATCCGTGTTCTCCTTGCGCTTTCAGGACATGTGACACTGCCACCTACTCGGTCCCTCCACAGAATGGTTCTCGTGTTCCAGAATCACTTGGCGGTAGAGGCTGCTAGTCAGCTCCCAATCTCCATCCTCCCCTTCTCCCTCAGTAACAAACTTCCTATACAAGGGTGTCCACAATAAAGATTTAATTCTCAACCCTCCCTTGCGGTAGAGAGGCTGGTATGATATAAGCAAAAGTGGTGTGCATTCTGGATGTGGTGGTGCATGCCTGTAATCCCAGTACTTGGGAGGCTGAGACAGGAGGATTGCAGGCTCGAGGACAGCCTCACCAAGTAGTGAGACTCTCCGCAACCTACTGAGACCCTATTTCAAAATAAAAATGAAAAATGATGTGAACGCAGGAGGCATTCAATTGAAACTGTTAAAAATAAATAAATAAATATAAAAAAAGATAGGGCTGGGGATATAGCTTGGAGGTAGAATGCCCCTGGTTTCAATTCCCTGTACTTAAAAAAAAAAAAAAAAAAAAAAAGTGGTGTGCACAGCTGCTGCTTATCCTTTTGTGTGTAGTACTGCAGCTTGAACCCAGGCCCTCACACATGCCGGGCAAGCGCTCTACCACTGAGCCACACAACCCCAGCCCCTTGGGCATGCATAGGACGATGGCACATTTTTTCGTTTTTTGGATACTAGGGATTGAACCTAGGGGCATTCTACCTCTGAGCTACAACCCCAGCCCTATTTTACTGTTTATTTTGAAACACTAAGTTACTGAGGACCTCGCTAAGTTGGCCTGGAACCTGTGATCCTCCTGCCTCAGCCTCCCAAGTACTGCGATTACAGGTGTGTGCCACCGCATCCAGCGTGATGGTGCAATTTTTAATTTCCTTTTAACACCTTCTTGGGTGTTAAAATGTAAATGTAATAGCTAGAGCTGAAGCAACCTGATAAAGGAGCCTGGGGGATCTTGGTACTACAGAGCACGAGAAAAGCTGTGGTCTACCTTTTTGAGTTTTTTCTTTTTTTTTTGCAGTACTAGGGATTGAACTCAGGGGCATTCTACCTCCGAGCTATACCCCCAGCCCTATTTTTTATCCTTTATTTTGAAACTGGGTCTCACTAAGTTGAGGAGGGCCTAACTAGATAGCTGAGGCTGGCCTCGAACCCGGATCCTCCGGTCTCAGCCTCCCAAATGCTGGGATTACAAGCGTGCGCCACCACGCCCGGCTGGGTTTTTTCATTAGAGACGCACACACTCATTTCTTGGTTAAGTCACTGTTATTTTTAGTGTTCTGCCACTTGCGGCCAATGCTGGCCCTCTCTGATGCATGCTTTCCTATTTCTGCTGACTCTCTGTCGCTTCAGCTAGACTGTATGCTCCTTGGGAATATAGGTTCAGATGCTGCACCTTACAGTACTGAAATACTTAATGGCTAACCTAGATTCCACGAACTTATTATTACATAATTTTAGATGGGTCACTCTTTTTAATATTAGTTGGGGGTGGAACATAATGGTGAATGAATAAAAAAGGTCAAGGTAAAGGATGATTCAGATGGTGTCACTTTTTCTCCTTGTTTTTTAGTGTTGAAAAAATCAATTCAAAGAATGGGGAAAAGATTTAAGAGAACAGAACATTATTCAGATACGTAAAATAGTACCTGTGAGGTTATGTTGCGGAATGGGGCTTGCTTCTTTTTTTTTGAGCTGAGGGTTGAAGCCAGGGGTATTCTACTTCTAAGATATACCCCTACCCCTATTTTATTTTGAAACAGGGTTTGCTAAATTGCTAAGCTGGCCTTGAATCTGTAATCCTCCCATCTCAGCATCCCAAGTACTGGGATTACAGGCATCTGCCGCCACTACTGGCCTTTTTTTTTTTTTTTTTTTTTTTTTGGAGGCAGGGTCTTCCTATGTTGCCTGGCTGGCTTCAAACTCCTGGGCTCACACAATTCTCCTGCCTCCTCCCAAGTACAGGACAGACTACAGGCACATATTCTCACACCTGTCTTGAAATCCTAAAGACAAGATTTCTAACAACTTTATTAATCACACAGGCATAAAATATTAGAGGAAACTACCTTTTCTCCTGTCCTGGAGTATATAAACATACTCCTGGCCTTTCTTACTTTATTCGCCCTCCAAGAAGTGGACAACTTAACTCACTGGTAAGATTTGGAAGAATTTATTTGGCTCAGCAATTTTCTCCTCTCAGGGGCAGGTCTATCCAAGAGCAGACACTCCGCCATCCCCCCCGTGAACAAGTTCAATGCAGGTAAGCCAAACACTCCCCATTCAGTCCTATTCAACCTAGACTTACTTAGGAACACTTTTCTTCATAGTTATCTTACATGACCTTTAGCCTTCTATGAACCTTAGTCTTACATGAACTTTAGCCTACTTTGTATGCCATCAATCATTAATTTTTAACTAGTAGACCTTAACAGAAAAATATTTTGTTTTTGTTAGTTTTTTTAAATATATTTTTTACAGGTGCATTGTAGTGTCACCCCGTAATGTAGTTCAGAGTGATGGGGATGTACATGCATACAGCACTTTGTTTTTGTTAGCTCTTAGGTACAGGGAAAAAACTATTTAGGATCAATGATAAATCTTTATGTTTCATTTGTCTATATGTTAGTAGTCAGGTTCTCTCTAGTGTCTAAATCAACTCTCACCAATAAAACATTAATAGTTCCCTGGTGACCTGACAGAATTCATGACCCCCTCTCCAAGTACTGGATTTTTTTTTTTTTTTTTTTTTTTTTTTTTTTTTTTTTTTTTTCTTTTTTTCGGTACTGGAGATTGAACCTAGGGGCATTTTACCTCTGAGCTACACCCTCAGCCCTATTTTATTTTTTATTTTGAAACAGGGTCTCACTAAGTTGTGGAAGGCCTAAGTTAATGAGGCTGGCCACAAACCTACAATCCTCCTGTCTCAGCCTCCAAAGTACTGGGATTACAGGCATGCAACACCACACTTGACTTAATGCTGAATTTCATACAAGACAATAACTAGGGTTGGATGGACAAGTGCATCCCTTTGCTATAGGGATGTTTATACTGTCTATCAAACTCTTGGTATAATAGACATTATAACAACACCTAAGTATTTCTGCAAGGAAACTAGATGTTTTTATTTCCCAAGAAGCAGGTTGACTTCTACTTGCTCTATAAAAGTTTTCTACTCTGTTCAGAGAACAGAAGATGAAAGAAGGAAGATAAAAACACTTTCTAAAGACCTAAGGCACTTAAGTACTTTTTTTTTTCTTTGTAGTACTGGGTATTGAATCCAGGGGTATTCTGTCTCTGAGCTATACCCCCAGCTCTTTTGATTTTTAATATTTTAAATTATTTCTTGTGTGGTACTGGAGATGGAACCCAAGGGTATTCTACCTCTGATCTATCTATACCTCCAGTCCTATTTTATTCTTTTATTTTGAAACAGGGTCTCACCAAGTTGCTGAGACTAGCCACAAACCTTCAATCCTCCTGTCTCAGCCTCCCAAGTACTAGGATTATAAGTGTGCACCACCATGCCTGGCTTATTTCTTGTTTTAAATCAGGGTCTCACTAAATTGCTGAGGCTGGCTTCAAACCTGCAATCTTCCTGTCTTAGCCTCCCAAGCACTGGGATTGGATCATCATGCCCAGCAAGTACTTTATACATTCTAACTAACTCTCTGAAATAGGAGAAGGTAAGTTTTCTCACTTTCTCACAGTGAAGAAACTGTGATAGAGGAAGTTCAACTGGTTGTCCAGGGTCACTCAGTAAGTGGCAGTTCTAAGATGTATATTCGGGACTGACCCCAAAGCCCACACACGTTCTGCCATGTCACACAGCCTTCCACAGGCCCCTCCCTGCCAGATCCCTGCTACAGTACTGATGACTTAGTTCTGTTTTCCTCCTAAGGACTCAACCCAGCCTTGTGCTAAACTTCCAGATCGCTTAGCCCAGTGGTCTTCGAAACTACCTGGCTGTCTGCAGTAGACTGCAAAAAAGTATTGCGTAGCTCTTCCTATCCAGAGGAGACGTCTCTTTCCCCTCCCTTTGACTCTGGGCTGGCAGCAAGACTTGCTTTGATCAGTAGAACGTGGCAGAAGCAACACTTTGGGAGTTCTTGTCTGGGCTTTGAGAGGCCTTGCAGCTTTACTTCTGCACTCTTAAAGCCCTCTGCTCCCAAATGAACAAGCTTGCGTGAGCCTGATACTGTGAGACCACGTAGAGCTGAGCTGAGTGAGTCATCTCAGCTGAGGACCTCCAAGCTGTCCAGGCAGCTGACCGCAAATACACAAGTGACCCGGCCAAGACCTGCAGACCCACCCGGCAAGGTGAGGCTCAAACTGCCAACCTACAGAACTGTGAGCCGAATGGTTATTGTTTTATATCATGAAATTTGGGGCTGGTTCATTATACAGCAAAAGGTAACTGATACAGCTGCTCAGACCTGGACTCATAGACTCTTTGCAGTTAAAAATAAATAGGAACTGAGTATGGTGGCGCACACTTGTAATCCCGTACTTGGGAGGCTGAGACAGGAGGATCGCAGATTCTCAGCCAGCTTCAGTTACTTAGTGAGGCCCTCAGCAACTTAGTGAGACCGTGTTTCAAAATAAAGAGTTAAAAAAAAAAAAATAGGGCTGTGATGTAGCTTGGAAGTCAAATGCTCCAGGGTTCAATACCCAGTACCACAAAAATAAATGAATAAATAAATAAATAGGGCTAGGCCTAAAGGCCACTGAAAAGTTCACTGACAAAACTTATTCATCCATTCTGCTCCTTACAAATCCAGTCTGATTTAACGTTAGAACCTGCAAATCCAAATGGGCTAGGTCTTCAAGCAGCTAACAATGATCTGGCCCAGCCTTCTCTTCTCATACACTTCTTGAAGCAAGGACAACATTTCACAACTTTTATTTATTTATTTATTTGGTTGTAGTCAGGATTGAACTCAGGGGTGTTCTACCATTAAACTATACCCTTAGTCATTTTTATTTTGAAACAGGGTCTCACTAAATTACACAGATTGGCCTGTGATCTTCCCTGTATCAGCCTCCCAAGTACTGAGATTACAGGTATATGCCGCCATGCCTGGCTTCACAACTCTTTATATCTCCTCGAGTACCCAGCACACAGTCCTCCCTACATCACACATCCTCAATAAAATTTCTAAAACAAAACAATTTTAAATCAATAGAAGAGAGTTTTACCTCTAGGGAATTTATTTATTTATTTTTGGTACTGGAAATTGAACCCAAAGGCATTCTCCCTTTCATTTTTTATTTTATTTTGAAATAGGGTCTTGCTATCCAGGCATGGTGGCGCACACTTGTAATCTCAGCATTTGGGAGGCTGAGACCAGAGGATCCGAGTTCTCGGCCAGCCTCAGCTACCTAGTGAGGCCCTCTGCAACTTAGTGAGACCCTGTTTCAAAATAAAGAATAAAAAAAATAGGGCTGGGGGTGTAGCTCGGAGGTAGAATGCCCCTGAGTTCAATCCCCAGTACCGAAAAAAAAGAAAAAAGAAAAATGAAATAGGGTCTTGCTAATTTTCTGAGTCTGGCCTCAAACCTGTGATCCTTCTGTCGAAGCCTCTAAATACTGGAATTATAGGCATGCTCCACTATACCTGGCTACCCATTCTACCTTCAAACTACACCCCAGCCCTAATTTTTATCTTGAAACAGGGTCTCACTAAGTTGCAGAGGACCTCACTAGGTTGCTGAGGCTGGCCGTGAACCTGCAATCCTCCTGTCTCAGCCTCCCAAGTACTGGGATTACAAGCGTGCGCCACCACGCCCAGCTCCCATAGGGAATTTAGAACCTTCCAACTGCTTTGAAGTATAGAGTAAGGATTGCCCTGGGAATAAAATCTGGCAACTTTTACAAGTGATGGAGGAAAGCCAGGCATAATGGCAACATCAGGACTTATGAGACTTAGTCTTTTGAGTTTCAGCTACTTTGTTTTGTTTTGCTTTTGTGGAACTAGGGATTGAATCCAGGGGCCTCTACCACTGAGCTACAACCTCCGGTGTGTGTGTGTGTGTGTGTGTGTGTGTGTGTGTGTGTGTGTGTGTGTGTGTTACTAGAGATTGGATCCAGGGGCATTCTTCCTCTGAGCTATACCTCCAGCTCTTGTTTATTTTTTGTTTTGAAACAGGGTCTTGCTAGGTTGCTGAGTCTCACTATGCAGCTGAGACTATCCTTCAACCTGTAATATTCCTGTCTCAACCTCCCAAGTTCTAGGATTACAGGTGTACGGCACCACACCCAGTCTTCCTCTGACCTTTTAATGTTTTATTTTGAGATAGGGTCTGGCTAAGTTGCCTAGGCTAGCCTTGAACTTGCAATCCTCCTGTCTCAGCCTCCCAAGTAGCTGCAATTATAGGTATGCACCATGGCATCCAGCTCAACTACATTATTTTTAAAAACAGTGTTTAAGTCTTGGAAAATAGTTTAGGCAAATCTAGAATCAGCAATTTTGTGTGTCTATGTGTGTGCTACTGGGGATAGAACCCAGGGGCATTCTACTTCTGAGCTATACCCCCATCCCTATTTTGTTATTTATTTATTTATATTTTGCGGTACTGGGGATTGAACTCAGGGGCATTCTACCTTTGAGCTATACCCCCAGCCCTATTTTTTATTATTTATTTTGAAACAGGGTCTCACTAAGTTACAGAGTACCTCATTAAGTAGCTGAGGCTGGCTGCGAACCCAGATCCTTCGGTCTCAGCCTCCCAAATGCTGGGATTACAAGCATGCACCACCACGCCTGGCTTTGTTCTTTATTTTAAAATAGAGTCTCACTAAGTTGCAGAGGGCCTCACTAGGTTGCTGAGGCTGGCCATGAACCTGCAATTCTCCTGTCTCAGCCTCCCAAGTACTAGGATTACAAGCGTGTGCCACCACGCCCAGCTTGGAATCAGCAATTTAACTATGCACAAAAGGTTTTTATGATCTTTAGTACTTTCTGAGCATGACTTAATTTTAGTAAAAAAGTTGAAAACAAGTCTAATATCTAACTGGATGATGTTTAAGCATGGAATAATGATGAATTCTTCGAACTATTTAGCAAATTTCTGGAACAGCATATCATAGTTTGTAAGAGAATGTCACTTCATGGACAAAGTAAGCTTTACCTGTAAAAGATCAGAGTTTACTTGGGAGGCTGAGACCGGAGGATCCGGGTTCAAGGCCAGCCTCAGCTACTTAGTGAGGTACTCCGCAACTTAGTGAGACCCAGTTTCAAAATAAAGAATGAAAAATAGGGCTAGGGGTATAGCTCGGAGGTAGAATGCCCCTGAGTTCAACTCCCAGTACCGCAAAAAAAAAAAAAAAAAAAAAAAAAAAAAAAAAAAAAAAAAAAAAAAAAAAAAAAAG
>PVLC010023779.1:0-25314 GCA_004027655.1 Graphiurus murinus | reverse complement strand
TGTTTATTTGTTCCTTTATGTCTTCCTTTATTTCTTTAAAGCTCTGCCTACATTCTTTCTGAAAATCCTGTATTGTTTCTAGTATTAAAGATCTGAATTGTTCTTCTGGTAGTCTCTGCCATTCTGGGTTGGTGAGATCTGTTATTGAGGGGTTGTGGTAGCTCATTGTTTCTTTGTTATTTTTCCTTCCCATGGTTCCATGTTCTTCAGTTTATATCTTTGCTGTTCTTGCAAGTTTTCTTGTCCAATCTCTGCAGTGGGGGTTTAGAGGTGACGGGTTGTGTTCAGAGATAAAGTTTGAGTGAAAGAGATCACAGTAATGAATGCAGGACTAGGATAAAGAAGAGGGTGTGTTCCAGCTGTATAAGATGTTGAGTGTGTTGAGGTGATCTATTGAAAAGATTAGAGATGGTAGAGGAGAAAGGATAAAGGAGAAGACAGGAGGTAAAGTGTTGTGGAGAGGAATATAGAGGGGAGGGAGGAGCATATAAAGGGACAGGAAGGGGATTCAACAACCTAAGCAAGAGATAACAAAGCAAGTAATCATCCAAACAAACATATATAAATCAAGGCAATACAGAAGAAAAACAGGCTATCAAGCTGGAACTTATCAACAAAAAATAAAGAAAATAAAATTAAAAAAACAAACAAACAAAAAACAACAACAACAACAAAACAAAAACAAAAACAAAACAAAACAAAAAAACCCAAAGTCTACAAATAGCAACCAGGCACTAGAGCAATCACTCTGCTAGTTCATAGGCACCGAGTTTAATTTTTTTTTAATTTGCTCTGTCAGTTCAGGCAGAGGACTTCTCCCGCTGCTCTCCACTGGGCCTGGCTTCATCTATCTCTCTCTGCTTTTTGCTTTTGCAGTCTAAATGCCTGGCCTTTCCAGATGCCCTATATGCTCTGGGATCCTGTGCCCTTCTGACTCAGTCTAGGCTATAGAAGGGCGGATGTCTGAGTCTATCGTTTGTATTATAAATCCAGCACCCAGGGGGGTTGTAGTCCACTTACAGTTCTCTGCTGTTCAGCCTGTTCCACCTTCTGGACAGCTGGGGGCGCAATCGGACAATGATGGTTTGGATAGCTGAGAGGAAGATGGTTGGAAGGAGCTGGCGGCAAAGAATGTGGCGCACGCGTGCTGGCTCCCCTGAACCTCCTGATCTCCACCCAGGTGCTCCAAGTTCACGCCCAGGTTTCAAACACTCCTTCTCTTCTTTCAGTCAAGAAGCTGGGTTCTTGGCTGACCTGCTTCAGGCTCACTTTTCCATCTCTGGACAGAGCGCGGAGGCAGACCTGCGGGAGCTCATTCTGGGTGCTGTAGATGTGCGGAGATGTTCGCTTAGATAGTGGGACGAGATGCGGTGGTCCCCACGCCACGCCTGGACTTTTATCTGTGTCTGCCATGCATTTTGTTGCTCATAGAGTCAGATTTATCGCCACTGCTCCAGATCCCGTCTCAGTAGCCTAACTCTTCAGCGAGGTGCCGGGCACCGAGGACAGGGCGCAGCGCTGGGGTGCACAGTGCGCTGCCGAGCCCCGGCGCGGCTGGGTCCCTTGTACGCCTGGGTCCGCGTTCTTGGTCTTCTTTTGTTGTAGTTCAAATTCCGATTTTGTTTTTGGTTGTTGTTGTTGTATGTTTTCTTCTATTAAGAAGCTCTTTTTATGGTAAATTTAGTTCGAAATCCCAGCTCCTGAGGAAAGTTGTTTCACTCAGTCGCCATCTTGGATTCCTCTCAGGGTGTGATATTTTTTAAATGAATTATCCTTCTATTTCAATTTTATTTATTTTTCTTACTTTTTTATAATAATTGGTGCATTGTAATCATACGTCTTTGTTAGGTACAAGCTGATAAAGGCATATATGCACACATTTCTTACCTAACCCCTTCCCCAATTCCCACCCCACTCCCTTGCCCTCCCTCCTTCTCAATTTCAGTTTAGTGATTGACCTTGATATATTTGTGAAAGTACATCATGTGCATTAGGGTGTCCCCCCCACCCCATCCATCCCCTTCGGTTAAGTCAACTTCTTTGCTCATCGAGAGTTTCTCCTTTTTCATCTGGAGACTCTCTTATGCCCCGACTTCTCCCTAGCATCCGCATATTAGGGAGAACATATGCTTTTTTACTTTTTGTGACGGACTAATCTCACTTAACATAATGTTTTCCAATTGCATCCATTTCTCAGCAAATAAAATGATTTTATTCTTTCTTATGGCTAAGTAAAATTCCATTGTGTACATATCCCATAGTTTTGTAATCCATTCATCTATCTATGGACATCTTGGCTGCTTCCATAGTTTTGCAATTATGAATTGTGCAGCTATAAACACAAATACACATGTGTCAGTCTCATAGTTTGATTTCCATTCTTTTGGGTAGATATCCAGAAGTGGTATTGCTGGATCATATGGTAGGTTCATTCCCATTCATCTGAGGATCCTCCATACTGTTTTCCAAAGTGGTAGCAATAATTTGCAATCCCACTAATTATTAAGGTTCCCACTTCTCCACACCCTCACCAGCATTTGTTGTTGTTCGTGTTTTCTATGATTGCCATTCTGATTGGAGTTAGGTGAAATCTCAAGTCAGTTTTAATTTGTATCTCTCTGATTCCTAATGATGTTGAACATTTTTTCATACATTTATTGTCCATTTGTATTTCTTCTTTTGTAAAGTGTCTACTTAGATCCTTTGCCCATATTTTGATTGGGTTATTTTTTTTTCTTAGCTGTGATTTTCTTGAGTTCTCTGTATATCCTAGATATTAGACCTCTATCAGAAGAGTAGCTGGCAAAAATTTTCTCCCACTCTGTAGGTTCTCTGTTGAGGTTCTTGACAGTTTCCTTTGCTGCACAGAAGCTCTTCAGTTTAATTCAATCCCATGTATTGATCTTCCTTTGAGTTGCTTGTGCTTTTGGGGTCTTGTTGAGAAAGTTTTTACCTGTGCCTATGTGTTGAAGTGTTGGGCCGATGCCCTTTTCAAGTAGTTGCAAGGTCTCTGGCCTGACTTCCAGGTCTTTGATCCACCTTGAGTTGATTCTTGTGCAGGGTGAGAAAGTGGGGTTTATTTCCATTTTCCTGCATATGGTTAACCAGTTTTGCCAACACCATTTGTTAAAGAGGCTATCTTCTTTCCAGTATATATTTTTGACTCCTTTGTCAAAAATCAGTTGACTGTAAGCACATGGGTCTGTTTCTGAGTCTTCTATTCTGCTCCATTGGTCTATGTGTCTGTTTTTGTGCCAATACCATGCTGTTTTTGTTACTGTGACTTTATAGTAGAGTTTGAAGTCAAGTATTATGATATCTCCTGCATGGTTCTTGTTGCTAAGAGCCACTTTGGCTACCCTGGACTTTTTGTTGTTCCAAATGAATTTAAGTACTGATTTTTCTATGTCTATGAAAATATGATGTTGGCTGTGAGCCTATTGTATATTGCCTTTATGATGTTTAGGTATATTCCTTCTATTCAGATTCTCTGAAATGCTTTTAGCACGAATGTGTGTTGGATCTTGTCAAGGAGTGACCTTGGTAATTTCATGGTATTGCATTGAATCTGTAGATCAATTTTGGGAGGATGGCAATTTTGATGATATTTATTCTGCCTATCCAAGAGCATGGTAGATCTTTCCATCTTCTAAGGTCTTCATCAATTTCTTTTTTCAACTTTTTATAATTTTCCTTATAGAAGTATTTTACCTCATTGGTTAGGTTTATCCCTAAGTATTTTATTTTTGGAGGTGCTATTGTGAGTAGAATTGTTTTCTGGATTTCTTTTTTAGTGGATTTATGGTTGGCATACAGAAAAGCTTCTGGTTTTTGAAGAGTGATTTTGTATCCAGACACTTTGCTGAAAATGTTGATCAATTGTATAAATTTTTTGGTTGACTTTGTTGGATCTTCTAAGTATAGTATCATGTCATCTGCAAAAAGGGATAGTTTTAGTTCTTCTTTCCCTATTTTTATCCCTTTTATTTCCTTCTCTTGCCTTATTGCTCTGGCTAGAGTCTCAAGTACTATGTTGAACAGAAGAGGTGATAATGGACATCCTTGTCTTGTTCCTGTTTTTAGTCAGAACTCTTGCAGTTTTTCCCCATTTAATATTATGTTGGCTGTGGGCCTATTGTATATTGCCTTTATGATGTTGAGGTACGTTCCTTCTATTCCGATTCTCTGAAGTGCTTTTAACATGAATGGGTTTTGGATCTTGTCAAATGCTTTTCCAGCATCCATTGAGATGATCATGTGATTCTTGTCTTTGACTCTGTTTATGTGGAATGTTTTTCATATGTTGAACCAGCCTTACCCAATTTGGTTCTGGTGTATAATTTTCTTAATATGGTTTTGAATGCTCATTGATAATATTCTGTTTAGCAGTTTTGCACCTAAGTTCATCAATGATTAGGCCTATAGTTTTCTTTCCATAAGCTGTCTTTATTTACCTTTGGTATTAATGGGATATTGGCTTCATAGAATGTGTTTCGGATAGTCCCATTTCTATTTCACAGAATACTTTGATGAGTATTGGGATTAGCTCTTGTATAAATGTTTTATAAAAATTCACTTGGAAACCCATCTGACCCTGGGCATTTGTTAGATCGTAAACTCTTTATTGCTGTTTCTATCCCTTTGATTGCTATTGGTCAAAGTTTTCTATATCTTCTCCACTCAATTTAGGAAGGTAATATGTGTCTAAAATTTGTCTATTTTTTTAGATTTACAGTTTTGTTGGAGTATAGTTTTTCAAAATAGTTTCTGATGTTCCTCTGTATTTCCACACTATCAGTGGTAATACCACGTTTTTCATCTCTTATTTTGGTAATTTGGATTGATTCTCTCTTTCTTTTGGTTAGGTTGGCCAATGGTTTATCTATCTTGTTTATTTTTCAATAATCCAGCTTTTGGTTTTGTTGATTTTCTGTATTATCTTTTTATTCTCTATTTCATTAATTTCTGCTCTGATTTTCAGAACTTCCTGTCTTCTTCTAGCTTTGGGGTTGGACTGTTCTTGTTTATTGAGTGCTTTGAGCTGTGTTATTAGGTTATTTACTTGGTGATTTTCTGTTCTTTTTATGTGGGCACTCAGAGCTATAAATTTTCCTCTTAGTACTTCCTTCAAATTTTCCCAGAGGATTTGATATGTTGTATCTCCGTTTTCATTGGTTTCTAGGAATTTTTAAATTTCTCCCCTTACTTCTTCTATGACCCAATCCTCATTCAGTGATGTGGTATTTAGTCTCCATGTGTTTAGATGGTTATTCTGGGTCATCTTGGAGTTTATTTCTAGTTTCACTCCATTGTGGTCTGAAAAGATGCAGGGAATTATGTTACATTTTTTGAATTTGCCAGTGCTCACTTTGTGGCCCAGAATGTGGTCTATTTTGGAGAAGGTTCCATGTGCAGCTGAGAAAAATGTGAATTCAGCTGTAGTTGGGTGAAAGAGTCTATATGTGTCTAATAGGTCCATTTTTTATGGTATTCTTTAGGTCTGAGGCATCTCTAGTGACCTTTTATTTAGAAGATTGGTCTAGTATGTGAGAGGAGTATTGAAGTCTCCCAGTATTATTGTATTGGGATCTATGTGTGTCTTTATATCATACAGAGTTTGTTTTATGAAAGTGGCTGCAACTATGTTTGGGGCATAGATGTTGATAATTGTTATTTCCTCTTGCTGGATTGTTCCTTTTATTAGTAAAAAAGTGACTTGCTTTGTCTCTTCTGATAAGTTTAGGCTTGAAATCTAATTTATCTGATATCATGGTTGCTTCTCCTGCTTGTCTTCGAGTTCCATTGGCATGGATTACCTTACTCCACCCCTTCATCTTTAGTTTGTGGGAATCTTTGCTTGTATCTTGTGTTTCTTTCAAAAGATATTGTCTCAAAATCATTGTCCTCTTCAACGACAAAAAGTGAAAGTAAAGAAGAAAGGCAAATGTAGAGAGAACATGAATTAAAGGTTTCTAGAATGTTTGAGAAATGTTGAGTGGTCCTCTACTTTAATTGTGAGGCCAAAGAATTTTAAATAGTTCCCTTAGAAAAAAGAGGGAAAAAAACATGGTAAACAGATCCCTTACTCCTCTGACTAGAGTAGTATTAGAAACCAAACTGAAGAATAAATATTTCCTTTAATTTGGACTTTGGAAAGCATTCAGTGTGTTCTATCATTTCATTTAGAAGATTATATCTGTTCAAGACAGATATTAATTTTAAAATTTAATGAGTTGAAGTCATATTGGTTATGGGAATACACTTATGTGAAAGACACATTGAGAGGAGTATTTTTAACATCATTTCTTCCTATGTTGCATCCATCCTGGCAAGACAACCATTCTCTTCCTTGTAACTCTCCCCAGCCCTTCTCTTCCACATTAGTTCCCACTCAGTGGGCATACAGTTGAAATGACTATCTACCTGTCTCTGAGATAATGAGATCTAGGCCCATCATGTCCTCTATCTTAACTTCCTCAACTCTGAAAGCACGAGATTCAAGGGGCATCCCTTATCACCTAGACTCCATAGAGCTTTGTACCATCTCTGCTCTCATGCAATCTAGCATCCAAACTTGATACCCCAATTTTTTTTCTTTTTTTCTTTGTAACTTATAATGTGCCATTAATAATTCTTTTGTAGCCTCAATCTCTTCTCTTAAGGCATCAGTCCCCATCAAGCTCTAATTAAAATCTGGATCACCATTGAGTGCTCTGCTTGCCTTTGATGTATTTTTAAGTGGTGGTTATGCTTTCTTTCTCACCCATTGTCGGGAGCCAGCTCTGGAGGCAAAAGGGTCAGGGGTCCCTCATTAGGTGGGGATCGAGTATGAGGTCACGAGAATATGCTCACACCCAATGCAGTGTTGGAACATATCTGTTTAATTCATGTCATCATTGTTTTTTACACTCTTTTTCAACAAGATATACAGAACAAGAATTTTTACAGACTTGTTTTTTCCTAAAGTTGAGTGGGTACACCTTTAACTAGAAAAGCTATTTCCCATAGTATTTGGTGGGATTAAGAAAATAGCAAAGGTTATAGAATACAATATGTATATAAAAATTCTTTTAGTATGAAAACAGTGTTAAAGGTTAACAATGAAGAGGAAACTCTATTCATTAGATTAAATCTTCACTACTTGCTCAGCTCCCGTCAGGCAGCTAGATATGTGGTGAAGACAAGGGGGAGGTGTTTCAGAGAGAGAGAAACTATCTGTCTTAAAGCTTCATTTACTCACAGATAAAAAAATAGTAGACCTAAGTTCCTTTGATTGTATCTAGGCTTGCATGGTTCAATTCCTGATGTTTATAGAGGGTTAATGAATATCTGTGGGACAAACTGAGGCATTGTTCTTTTCAGCTACCATTGATGAATCACAATCTGTTTAGCCATCCTGTGTCTCTAGGAAATTTTTTCTTTATAATTAATGTGAAAGCAAAACCCAAAGAACCCCAAATTTCCAGAATATAATAATGCAAAGTGGGAAATGCGATGTGTTCCTTCTTTTGGAATTGTCTTGTAGAATTCCAGTGGGCCAAGCCATGCTCAAGGCCCAGCTGTTAGGATGATGTTGCAACCCATGTCACACTGGACTGAAAGTTGGAGGAGATACCCCCCTTGCTCTTCACTGCTCTTCCCAAGTAATTTCTCCTGCTTTGTTCAGATGCCAACTCCCTTAGAGTACATATGATCAGATAATACCCCACTTACTTCTGCAGTCATATACTGTCCTTGGGGTAATTGCTCCCACCTGCCTCATTGATTAGTACCTGCACAATACTCTGCTACCACTATTCCTGTCATTATAGTTAATATCTACAACTCAACTCTCTCATGTCCTAAATCTACTCACCTCCAGTTACCTTGGCTTCTAACCCATATAAGCTACCCACTTACATGATCAGATGAAAGGAATTATCATTTTCAATAACTGCATTCTTTGTATACTCTCAGTTCAGTTTACAGCATCTGAGAGGCAAATTACTACCTTCATCATACATTCCTCCGTTCTTATCTTTTTTCTGGGCCTTCCAATCCATTAACATATCATGTTAGCTTTTATCATTATTCATTTCCTCACATTCTTCTGAACTTGGATTGGCTTCAATAGAACAATACCAATCTTCACTGTCAGTTTTGTTTCTCCTCTCTCCCCTCAGTCATACCAATGTGGCAAAGCCTCAACATTGATTAAATTCAACTTTTCACTTACTTAATACCATAATATGACCAGAGAATGAGAAATATCCAGGTTGGCTGATCTCACTTTACATTCATGACCACAAACCATAAGTGGGTCATTAGGATTGTCTGGAAATACTCTATTTCCCAAGTCAATTTGCTCCCTCACTTTATGGATAACTATTTCAAATTTTGGCATTCTTCAAATGTGTAACAATTAAGCTCCATTCTCACCTGATGTCTTTGCTTCATGTTTCTTTTATTTTTTATTTTTATTTTTGGTGGTGGTACTAGGGATTGAATTCAAGGGTGTTCTACATTTGAGCTACACCCCCAACCCTATTTTATTTTTTATTTTGAAACAGTGTCTCATTAGGTTTCCAAGGCTGTCCTTGAACCTGCAAAACTCTACCTCTGAAATACAGAGATTATAGGTATGTGTCACCACACTCAACTTCATGTTTCAGTATTGAAAAAAATGTATTAATATATTGTATTTCATGGAATGTCTCAATAGTTAAGCATTAAAACTACTTGTCTTATTTCAACCTCAGAGACTCTCCAAGCTCCTACTTAAGGCATATCTCTCTGTTTATGAAGTGAATATTTCCTCTGTCTCATTCAAGAACATTGCCCCTGCAGTTGTCCTCTTTTCCTCCTTTAGAATTAATTTCCCTTTCTATTTGATCATTCATATTAGTACATAAATATATGGTTATATCTTCTATTTATAATTATCTTGTTCCATATCTTTACTAAATATCACTCCATGTTTCTGCCCCATTTTAGAGCAGGTGTCCTAAAATATGTTGTCTCCATTCACTTTTCAATTTTCTCTTTTTTTTCAACTTATTTTATTCTATTTTATACACTTATTGGTACATTATAGTCTCACATCATAATGTAGTTCTAATGACAGTGATATACCTGCACACAGTACTTAGTGGTCTTTCCCCCAGCTCTTTCTCCTTACCTCCCTCCCCCATACATGATATTGAGATAGGTATTTGTATTATAACATATGCACACAATATCAATGGAAATAATTCCTTCGTCAATTCCCTTACCCATCCATCCTCCCCTAGACCACCTCCCTCACTCCACTGGAGTTTCTCCTCCATTATCTAAAGTCCTGTTTGTATCCTGATTACTCTCTAGCTTCTGTATATGAGAGAAAACATATGATTCTTCACTTTTTGTGATTGAGTAATATCACTTAACATAATGTCCTCCAGGTCCATCCATTTTTCCACAAATAACATAATTTTGTTCTTCTTTATTGCTGAGTATGATTCCATTATGTGTATATCTGATAGTTTTGTAATCCACTCAGCTAGTGATGGACTGATTGGTTCCATAATTTGGCTGTTATGAATTGTGCTGGTATAAAATGTGGATATGCATGTATTACTATAATATTCTGATTTCAGTCCTTTTGGAAAGATACTCAAGAATGGTATACCTGAATCATATGGTGGATATATTCCAAATTTTCTGAGAGATCTCCACACTGATCCCCATAGTGGCTGTACCAATTTGCAATCCCTCCAGCAGTGTAGAAGAGTTCCCATTTCCCCACATTCTCACCAGTATTGATTATTGGTTGACTTTCTAAGGATTGCCATTCTAATTGATGTTAATAGAATCCCGGTATAGTTTTTATTTGCATTTGCCTGATTGCTAATGATATTGAACATTTTTCATATATTTTTGACCACTTGTATTTCTTCTTTTATGAAGTGTCTATTTAGTTTGATTGCCCATTTTTTAGTGTCAAGTCTTTTATGTACTTTGTATATTCTAGATATTAGTTCTCTATCAGAGGAGTAGCTGCCAACAATCTTCTATTCTGTAGGCTTTCTTTTTAGACTTTTATTTTTTCTATTAAACCTACTCCAATCAAAATTTGTTATCATTAATGCACTAAATCTTCTGTTATTGTCACCAAATGGACTTCACATTGCCAAATTCAATGGTTTATTCTTAATCCACATATTGTTCTGATATGAGCAAAGGCCATGTCTGATCATTGCTTCTTGAAACAGTTTCTCCATTTACTCTCCAAGGCAATATTCCCTTTCACTTTTTTCATGCCTCCTATCTTTTAGTCATTTTTTTCCATTTCCTCTGGTGAATCATTCTCTTCTTCACAATCTCATTGCACATCATCACATCTCAGTTCTCAGATTTTTTTTTTACTATCACTCCATGTACTCATGTAATTCAACTGCTTTAAATTTCATTTCAGCCCTGATCCTTCCAATGGAATGCCAACTCATTTTCAACCTTCACATTTGGATTTATAATAGACTTCTCACATTCAACCTATATCTCAAATTCAGCAACCAAAGTCTTGATTTTTCCCCTCTTTATAAAGTCATCTCTATTTCAATTAATAGAAATGTAATTCATATAGTAGTTTAAGGCCCAAAACTTAAGAATCATCCTGATTCCTCTCCTCTCACAATCCCAATCTTCTCTCAAAATTCCAATCCACTTTAGTGAAAAAAAAAGTGTGTGTTCTTTCTTTAAAATATAGCCAGGATCTAATTACTTTTTATACCTTCCCTGACACTCTGAACTTTTTTCAGAGCTTTCTAACTGTTCTCCACCTTTCACTCTTGTCTCCTAAGAAGACAGAGTCTTTCTTAGAAAACTGCAGATCCATCAAATGACTCCTATGCTCAAAATCCTTCCAAACTTTCCCATCACACCCAGGGTAAAATGCAAACCCCTTAACTTCACCTTAAGATCACATATGTTTTATTTATATGGACTTCAGTTTCTCCTCCTTCATCTTATTCCTAACACTCATCCCTGAGCTCAATACATCAGTCATACCAGCTTCCTTTCCACTCCTCAGATAAACCAAGTTCCTATCTTGGGTCTTGGCTTTTATTTGGGAACACTTCTTTGACCTTGTGAGTTCTCCTTTATCTAAGTTTCTTCCTATTTCATTTTATTTGGGTCTCTGTTTAAAAATTAACTCATCCATAATGGTAGCATGTACTTGTAATACCAATACTTGGGAGGCTGAGACAGGAGGATCACAGGTTCTCATCCTGCCTCAGCAACTTAGGGAGACCTCCCACCTTAGTGAGACACTTTCAAAATAAAAAAATGAAATAGGGCTTGGAATGTATCTGGGAAGCAGAATGCCCCTGGGCTTAATCCCCATTGCAAAAATTAATAATAATAATAATAATAATAATAATAATAATAATAATAATAGTAAATTAACTCTTTAATGAGGCCTTTTCTAACCACCTTAAGTAAAAGAAAGCCCATGTCTTCCATCCATCTCTTTATGCTGCTTCTATTTTATAGCATTAAAATCCACTGGTTTTTATTGATTATGACTGTCTCTTCCGATTAAAATATAAGCCCCATGAGGCCACATCTTGGTCTGTTTATTTATCATTATTCCTTGGTATCTAGAGAAATAAGCACCTCACATAAAAGAAGCTAAACATTTATTTTATTGATGAGTGAAGGAATAAAAAAAATCAACAGCTATGATTGTTAAAAATGCCCATCAACAGATAAATGGATTACAAAATTATGGGCTGTATACACAATGGAATTCTACTCAGTTATAAAGAACAAAATTATATCATTTGCAGGGACATGGATGGAGCTGGAGAATATTATAAGTGAGATTAGTCATCCACAAAAAGTGAAAGGTTGGATGTTCTCCCTCATATGTGGAAGCTATGGAGACATTGGAATTGGGTCATACAGACTCCAGATAAAGGATAACCCTTAATGGAGTAAAGAAGGGACCTAACTGAGGGAGATGGGAGGGAGGAGGAAGACTTAAAGAGGGAAACACTTCAATGGACATGATGTACATACACAAACTTGTCAAAGCCAATCATTATGTTGAGCACAGGAAGGTAGGGAAGGAGAGGGAGTGGTGTGGGAGTATGAGTACAGTATGAGTATGAGTACTGTAGGGATGTATGCCTCTATCACCCTGAACTTAATCAAGATGTATGGTTATAATACATCAACAAAAGAAAAAAATTCATATCTACCATGGTTTCTTATGGTGAGAATATATGGCAATGATACTAAAGTCTTATTTATTATTTTTTCTGGTCTTTAAAATTTTCAAGTCCATGGTCTTGGACTTTCAAGTATAAAAAACGAGATATTGAGAGGCTGACTGTGCAAATGGGAGGGGAAAATGACTTTATAGGCAGTCATAAGTTAGAAAATTTGAGAAAGTGTACTGGAAAATAGCACTGGATAATATACATTTGAAGAAGTCATAGATTGTTCCTATTTAATTTTTATGATATATAAAAGGATCATAGCAATCACTCAGAGTAGTTAACATTAATGATATCTACACTGAGATTTTTTTAACTCAGTGTAATGACTACTGACATTACTAAAGGTATATAATATCACTAGCTTCCATTTCATTAGTATTTTCCTGTAAAAGTTTTTTTCTGACCTTTTGTTTTTTGCCATTTTACATCCTCAGTTAAGATGCATCTCTTGTAGTTTGCATAGTAGATGTATTACAGCCTCCATTCTTGTTCTCTTGGATAATTTTACTCTCTGTGCACTGGCTATTCTTTTAACAGGCAGTACTTGATCTTTAGAGGGCTGCACTCAGGCTGTAGCCACCCATTTAGCCCCTGGTCATAGCTGTCTGTCAGGAAGTACTTGAATGAGCATCCCTAAGAGACAGCCTTTTAATCAATGATGCAAGAATATGAATACCTGGAGTCTCTTGTATTTTGGTAGTGTTGTGCATTCTGCACTACTTTCCCTTCACACCATCTGGTAGTTACCTTAATCACCTGCACCATGACAGGCTGCCTTGCCTTCACCATATCACAACTCCTTCCTCCACCTAACCTCACCTCTGAATGATATGCATTGGATTCATTGGCAGAGTTAGCTCCTGGAGAACCCAAACTAAGAGCTTTATAAAAACATTTAATCTAGTCTGACAATAATTGTCTAATAAGTCAATTATAAAACACTGAAAAAAGAAATTGAAGAAGACCTTAAAAGATGGAAAGATCTTTCATCCTTTTGGATATGCAGAATAAATATCATAAAAATGGTCATTCTTACAAAAGTGATCTACAGATTCAATGTAATATCCATTAAATTACCAAGGTCATTTCTCAAAGAATTAGAAAAATCAGTCCTTAAATTCATTTGGAACCAGATTAGCCAACGTAGTTCTCAGCAATAAGACCTATGCAAGAGGTATCAATAATACCTGACTCAAACTGTAATACAAAGCCATAGTAATAAAAATAGCATGATATTATCACAAAAATAGACACATAGACCAATAAAACAGAATAGAAGACTCAGAAACAAATCCATACACCTGCAGCCAGTTGATTTTTTTTCTTTTTTGGTACTGGGGATTGAAACCAGAGGGATTCTACCTCCAAACTACTCCCAGCCTGATTTTTTTTTTATTTATTATTTGGAAACTGGGTCTCACTAAATTGCTGAAAAACTCATGAAGTTGCTGAGGCTGAGGCTAGGTTTGAACCTGTGATCCTCCTGTCTCAGCCTCCCAAGTACTGGGATTATAAGCAGGTGCCACGATGCCCGGCTAGCCAGTTGATTTCTGACAAAGGGGCCAAAACATACACTGGAAAAAGCCTCTTCAACCATTGGTGTGGCAAACTAGTTAACCATATGCAGAAAAATAGAAATAAGCCCCACTTTCTCACCATGCATGAGAGTCATTTCAAGATGGATCAAAGACATGAAAATCAGACAGAGACCTTGCAGCTACTTGATGAGGGCATAGGTCTAACACTTCAACACATAGGCAAAAGTAAAAACTTTTTCAAAAAGACCCCAAAGGCACAATAAATTAAAAGGAGGATCAATAAGTGAGATTACATTAAACTTAAGAGCTTCTGTGCAGTTAAGGAAACTATCAAGAACCTCAATAGAGAGCCAACAGAATGGGAGAAAAACTTTGCCAACTATTCCTTTGATAAAGGACTAATATCGAGAATATACAGAGAACTCAAGAAACTTACCAAGGAAACAACCCATTCAAAAAATGGGCAAATGAATTAAATAGATGCCTCACAAAAGAAGAAATGCAAATGGCCAATAAATGTATGAAAAAACGTTCAACATCATTAGCAATCAGAGATGCAAATCAAAACTACTCTAATATTTCACTTAACCCCATTTAGAATGGCAATCATTAAAAACACAACAACAAATGCTGATGAGGATGCATTGTTAGTGGGATTGCAAATTAGTGCAATCACTTTGGAAAATAGTATGGAGGATCCTCAGACGAATGGGAATGAACCTACCATATGATCCAGCAATACCACTTCTGGGTATCTACCCAAAAGAATGGAAACCAAACTATCAGACCGATGCATGTGTATCTATGTTTATAGCTGCACAATACACAATTGCCAAACTATGGAACCAACCAAGATGTCCATCAACAGACAAATGGATTACAAAACTATGGGCTATATACACAATGAATTTTACTCAGCCATGAGGAAGAATAAAATTATGTCATTTGTAGGGGAATGGATGGAACTGGATAACATTATGCTAAATAAGATTAGTCAGTCACAAAAAGTAAAAAGTGGGATGTTCTACTTAATATGCAGAAGCAAGTGAGAAAATGGGACATAGGAAGGAATCTAGACAAAGAAGGAGAAATCTTAGATGAGTAAAGA
Source organism: Graphiurus murinus (assembly GCA_004027655.1). NCBI lineage: Eukaryota > Metazoa > Chordata > Mammalia > Rodentia > Gliridae > Graphiurus > Graphiurus murinus. The sequence continues at coordinate 10,426 of PVLC010023779.1, read as the reverse complement.
AGGTGACCTGAGGGATATGGAAAGGGGGAAGAGGAAAACACTTTAAATCATATGATGTACATTCACATATATATTAAAATCAAGCATAACTCCATTCTTAGCCTGTTGACTCAAAGGCATAAAGAGCTCAAAATGACCAGAGGAAGTCTTAATATCCAATTTAGTGGAATTATTGTTGTGCCTCCTGGTAGAAGCACTCCTACTTCTGGAAGTAATACAGGGAGGCCAGCAGAACATAAGATTGCGGGAACAAGAAGCAAAAATTTTGCTAGTAGATCACTAGGGGTTATGGAGAGTGGTACCATTCCCATTTCCACTCCTTGATTCCTGGACCCACAAATTCTGACTATAGGAGAAATGGTACCATAAAGTGAATGCTGATTTATTTTTTATTTTAAAAATTTATTTATTTTTTTTCAGCATGGATTTTTTATACATTTCTTGAGTACAACAGGGTTACATAGACATTTATGACATATGAATCATTGTCAGATCACAAATAGCACCACTTCTTCATTTTACACATATAGCCCACATTCTTAACATAGCCTGGTAAAGCAAGCTTTCTAGAGTCATAAAACCATATTCCTTTAGGGTCATATATTTACTTTCTAAGAAGTAGGAGGGTCTTTCATCTACGCATCCTAGGGGCAATCTCCAGACTCTTCTGCTATGGCTACATTGGCGTCTCAAAGTGAATGCTGATTTAGAGAATATGCAGTCTCTGGAGAACCTTGCCCCAGCCCTGCAAGATATTGCCACCTCGTGGGTGCTGTAACGGAGTATTCAAAAGACCATTTCACAATTCTATCAAATCAGCTGCTTCATGATAGTGAGTAACATGGTAAGACCAGTGAATCCCAAAAGCATGAGCCCATTGCTGTACTACTTTGTCTCTGAAGTGAGTTCCTTGGTCAGAAGAAATGCTTATCTGTGATGGTGGATAAGGCATTCTGTAAGTCCATGGATGGTAGTTTGGGCAGAGGCTATACATGAAGGGAAGGCAAATGTATACCTAGAGCAACCATCTATTCCAGTAAGGACAAAGTGTTTCCCCTTCCATGATGGACAGGGCCTAATGTAACGAACCTGCCACCAGGTTGCTGGCTGATCACCTCAAGGAATGCTGTCATATCAGGGGGTCAGCATTGGTTTCTGCTGCTGGCAGATTTGTCTCAGCAGTGACTGTAGCCAGATCAGCCTTGGTGAGTGGAAGTCCATGTTGCTGAGTCCATGCATACCCTCCATTTCTGCCACCATGACCATTTTGTTCATGAGCCCACTGAGCAATGGCAGATGTGGCTGCAGAAAGAGGCTAATTGCTATTCACAGATCAGGTCATCCTATCCACTTGGTTGTTAAAGTCCTCCTCCGCTGAAGTCACCTTTTGATGGATATTAAAATAAGACACAAATATCTTCACATTATTTGCCCATTTGGAGAGATCTACCCACAAACCTCTTCCCTAAATGTCCTTGTCACCAACATTCCAATCATGTTCTTTCCAAGTCCCTGACCATCCAGCCAAAACATTGGCCTCAGGAATCAGTGTATAATCATACATCTAGCCATTTTTTCTTCCATGAAAAATGTACAACAAGGTACACTCCATGAAGTTCTGCCCACAGAGAATATTTTCCCTCAACATTGTATTTCAGGGACATCACAGAGAGGGACTGTACTGCCCCTGTAGTGCTGTTCATTTTGGGGTAGTGCCTGTATATCATACATAACCATCTGTAAACCAGACCTGAGTTTTATCTTTTTCTTTCAACTGATCATATGGTATACCCCATGAGGCCACAGGTTCATGCTGGGGGACAGAAGGCACTCTGGCAGAAGTAGGAACTATAAGTATTTGGGTTACTTCCTCATGTAACTGATTTGGTTTTCAGGATCTCCTCAGGTCCTATCATGTATATGTTATTTCCATTTGATAATGAATTGCTGCTGTGTGCATCCAACTTTATGGCTCGGCAGGTCAGACAGCACCCAATTTATGATAGGCAGCTCAAGTCACATGGTAACTTGATGGTCCATGGTCAAGCATTCAGTTTCCACTAAGGTCCAGTAGCAAGCTAAGAACTGTTTCTCAAAGGGAGAGTAATTGCAAATAATGGCAGTGTCTTGTGCCAAAATCCAAGAGCTTCTCTTGTGATTCACCTATGGGGACTTGCAAAAGGCTCCAGACAACATCTCTATCTGCCACTGACACCTCAAGTACCATAGAGTCTGCTAGATCATAGGGCCCAAGTGGCAGAGCAGCCTACACAGCAGCTTGGACCTGTTGCAAATCCATGCCCCACTCAAAACTAGCAGCTTTTGAGTCACTAAGTAGATAGGGTGGAGTAACACACCCAAGTGATGAATGTGTTGCCTCCAAAAGCCAAATAAGCCTATCAGTCATTGTGCCTCTTTCTTAGTTGTGGGAGGGGCCAGATGCAACAACTTATTCTTTACCTTAGAAGGAATATCTCAGCATGCCCCACAACATGGGACTTCTAGAAATTTCACTGAAGTATAAGGCCATTGAATTTTAGTTGGATTTATTTCCAATACCCTGGCACACAAATACTTCACTCACAAGTCCAGAATGGCTACTACCTCTTGCTCACTGGATTCAATCAACATAATGTCATCAACATAATGGATCAGTGTAATATCTTGTAAAGGAGAAAGCTGATCAATATCTCTGTGAACTAAATTGACACAGGGCAGGAGAGTTGATGTATCCCTGAGGTAGGACAGTGAAGGTATATTGTTGGCCTTCCCAGCTGAAAGCAAGTTGCTTCTGATGGGTCTTATGGATAAGTATGGAGTAAAAGGCATTAGCTAAATCAATAGCTGTATACCAGGTACCAAGAGATGTGTTAATCTGCTCTTTGTTCATCTAAGATTTCTTCTTCTTCATCTAGAGTCCCTGTTATGACCCACTATCTCCCTAGATTTTGCATGTTAGGGAGACAGCATATGATTTTTTACTGTTTGTGACTGACTACTCTCACTTAACATAATGTTTTCCAGTTCCATCCATTTCCCTGAAAATGACATATTGATCTTCTTTATGGCTGAGTAAAATTCCATTGTGAGCCGGGCGTGGCGGTACATGCTTATAATCCAAGCATTTGGGAGGCTGAGACTGGACGATCCAGATTTGTGGCCAGCCTCCACAACTTAGTGAGACCCTGTTTCAAAATAAAGAATAAAAAAATAGGGCTGGGGCTGTAGCTTGGAGGTAGAATGCCCCCAGGTTCCATCCCCAGTACCACACACACACACACACACACACACACACACACACACACACACAAATTCCATTGTGTATATATCCCATAGTTTTGTAATTCATTCATCTGTTGATGAACATCTTAGCTGGTTCCATAGTTTGGCAATTGTGAATTGTGCAGCTGTAAACATAGACACACATGCATCCGTCTGATAGTTGGTTTCCATTCTTTTGGGTAGATACCCAGAAGGAGTATTGCTGGATCATATGGTAGCTTCATTCCCATTCATCTGAGGATCCTCTATACTGTTTTCCAAAGTGGTTGCACTAATCTAAAATCCCAGAAACAATTCAATAGGAGCTTTCCTGTATGCCAACCATAAATCCACTAAAAAAGAAATTCGGAAAACAATTTCACTCACAATAGCACCCCAGAATATAAAATAATTAGGAATAAACTTAACCAAGGAGGTAAAAGACCTCTATGAGGAAAACCATAAGAAGTTGAAAAAAGAAATCAAAAAGACCTTAGAAGATGAAAGGGTCTTCCATGCTCTTGGATAGGCAGAATAAATATCATCAAAATGGCCATTCTTCCAAAAGTGATCTACAGATTCAATGTGATATCCATTAAATTACAAATGTCACTCCTCACAGACATAGAAAAATCAGTTCTTAAATTCATTTGGAACAACAAAAAGCCCAGGATAGTAAAAGTAGTTCTTAGCAACAAGAACCATGCAGGAGGCATCATAATACCTGACTTCAAACTCTACTACAAAGCCAAAGTAATAAAAACAGCATGGTACTGGCTGGCACAAAAACAGACACATAGACCAATGAAGCAGAATAAAAGACTCAGAAACAAACCTACACCCTTATAGTCAATCGATTTTGATAAAGGAGCCAAAAATGTACACTGGAAAAAAGATAGCCTCTTCAACAAATGGTGTTGGCAAAACTGGTTAACCATATGCAAGAAAATAGAAATAAACCACACTTTCTCACCTTGCACAAGAGTCAATTCAAGATGGATCAAAGACATGGAAGTCAGACCAAAGATCTTGCAGCTACTTGAAGAGGGCATAGGTCCAACACTTCAACACATAGGCACAGGTAAAAACTTTCTCAACAAGACCCCAAAGGCACAAGGAACTCAAAGAATATAGAGTGCTGAGATTGACAATGCTATTTTCACATATGTACACATAGCCAATGGTAGTAATTCCTTCAATGTACCCCATTCTTCCCCCTCCACTTCCCTTATTCCACCTCCCTGACTCCACTGAGGTTTTTCCTCCATTATCTGGAGTCCCTCTGGTATCCCTATTACTCCCTAGCTTGTACTAGGAACACCTATGACCCTTCACTCTCTGTTACTGAGTAATCTCACTTTACATAATGTTCTCCAGATCCTTTCATTTTCTTGCAAATGACATAATTTTGTTCTTTATTGCTGAGTATAATTCCATTTTGTGTATTTCCCATAATTTTTAATCTATTCATCTGTTGATGGACACCTAGTTTGGTTCCATGATTTGGCTATTGTGAATTGTGCTGCTATGAACATGGGTATGCATATATAAAAAACAGCATGGCATTGGCACAAAAACAGACACATAGATCAATGGAACAAAATAGAAGATATAGAAATAAATCCACACACTTATAGTCAATTGATTTTTGACAAAGGTGCCAGACACATATGCTGGAGAAAAAGTCTTTTCAACAAATGGTGTTGGGGAAAATGATTATACAATTGCAGAAAAAATGGAACTAAATCCTTATCTCCCACCTTGCACAGGAGTCAACTCAAGATGGATCAAAAACCTGGAAGTTAGACCAGAGACTGAAGCTTCTAGAGGAGGGCATAGCTCCAACATGCCAAATAGAGGCACAAGTAGAAACTTCTTCAACAAGACCCCCAAAGCTCAGCAAATTAAAACAAGAATTAACAACTGGGATGGCATTAAATTAAAAAGTTTCTGCTCATCAAAGAAAATCATCAAGAGTCTAAACATAAAGCATACGAAATGGGAGATCTTTGCCAGTTATCCCTGATAGAGGACTAATATGTAGAATATACAAAGAACTTAAAAGACTTTACACTAAAAAAAGAAATACTAATAATCCAATCAAGAAATCAGCAATTGAATTGAATAAACACTTTACAAAAGAAGAAATACAAATGGCCAATAAATACATTTAAGAAATGGTCAACAGCATTAGCACTCAGGGAGATGCAAATCAAAACAACATTGAGATTCCATCTAATCTCTATCAGAATGGCAATCATCAAGAAGTGAAACAAAAAATAAATGGTGAGGATGTGTGGAAATTGGAATTCTTCTGCAATGTTGATGGGATCGCTTAGACTTGCTTCTAGTTATAGGTCTAGAAATGAAGGTGGGTGGTGAGGGTGTATTCTGAGGAGTATCAGCATTATCTTGCTCTGTTTCTACAGGCAATGTTGGATTAGTTCCCTCAGGGAAAGGTAGCTGATTCTATAGAGGATAGGAAGGCCATGTCTTCTGGCAGGATAAACCCATCAGAATGTAGGGATTCAACATCCCCAGCCTCCTCAGTGGCCTCTCACATACCCTCATTCCATTTTTCAGGATCTCATGGTTTCCCCAACTGTTCCTCACCTTAACTGCAAACACCTTTCAGTACTGAGAGTAAACCTTAGGTTGTAAGTCAGCCAATTTTAGGATGAGGGTCTGTGTTTGCTTTTTGACAATTTCAGTCCTACAACTACAAGAGAAAATAATCTCTTTCAAAGCATACTAATTAGCCTTTACGTCAGCTATGCATTTCTGGAGCTTTCCATTCTCCTGTGTTAATTTGTCCAGTTAATTTGATGCCAGGAGCAACCAGCCAACACCATTATATTCTTTAGTTTTCCAGAAATGTCCAAAAGTATTGTCAATGTATGCTTCTGGTTATAATTTTTGTTCTTTCTCAAACTCTCAGTTTTCATTTTCTTCTTGTTAGTATGACCACTACTGTATGTGTGCACACGTTTTGTGTGTGTGTGTGTGTGTGTGTGTGTGTGTGTGTGTAAAATGTGCTTATCATGAGAGGGCAGGAGCAGGAAGTTAGTTATAACTCAGTCTAATAGGTTGTAGGAAACATGCATTAACTCTTTAATCATTTATGTATAAGTACTTTTAATGTAGTCCCCAAGGGTCTTATAAAACTAAATTTCTTAGAAGCTAGGTGAAAATTTTTTCTAGCTATTGAGATCTTTATCCCATTGTCTGGTGAGATAAAAACAATATGTCTTCAAGCTTATTACAATTTTTTTCTCTGTTAAGTGCAATCATACATTGCTTAATAATGGGGATACATTCTGAGAAATGTATCATTAGGTGATTTCATCATTGTGTGAATACCATAAAGCCTACTTTATGCTAACCTAGATGAAGTAGGTCAACACTTGATGTGATCTTTTGATACTGCCAGTGCAATATGGCATACTGTTTTACTTTTATATAAATAGAAGTAGTACACTGTAAAATGGTGATAAAAATTATAGTAAATACATAAACCAGTAACATAGTCATTTATTATCATATACAAATGTGATATTTTTATATGATTGGCAGCATAGTGGGTATCCTTCCACCAGCAACACTACAAATACCTAAGTATATAGAACCACCATATGATTATATGCAGTCCATTGTTGGCTGAAATTTTATTATGTAGGACATGACTGTATTCTTTCTACTATAAAGATGCTTATATACATTTTTATTCAAATTATCAGAAAATTCCATTATACAATCAGTTTTTAGACTATTGATTATCAATCATAGTCATGATAATTATCAATTATAATTTTGGCTACAATAATTATATCAGTTTAGTGGCACATTATACTGTATCTTTAATTTAGAAACATGTTCCTTCTTGTCCAACATAGTCTAAACATAATAGCTCACCATAATAATCAGTGTGGAAGCAAATGAGAACTCCATTAACATGATGAATAGACCATATGCAGGAAAAATAATAAATAAACTGAGAAACTAATACCTTAGAAGTGTTCTTTTTTATTGTTGATACTTGTTATCTTATTTTACATGGCAAATTTCTTCAATGAAACATTTCTAATATTTTAAAAAATTATTTTCCTCTTAATATTGGCCTACAACAAAGAAAAATCAAGTTAAATTGGATGCATCTCCCCTCTCCCCATACAGTCTAATTTGGTGGGTGGTATTTACCTAAAGAGATCTAATCTCACAGTGTTTCTATTCTTTCTGGGATCCCATTCAATCACTTTGAATCCTAGATGGGGCTTTATGGAAGGATAGGGCCTTGGGTGAGAGTGTTGGGGAACTTTTCAGGGGTGGACAATGTTTTGAGACTTCTTATGTCTCTCTTCTTCTTATCATCTGAAAGAATCAGTGCTGACTCTACATTATCACAAACACAAGGTTCCATGAGGTTATCTGTCAGTCTTTATCAAGTACTCCTTTAATTGCTGTGGAAATATCAACAAAAAGTAAGATACTTGAAAATGTCTATCAGTGATCATGAAACCTAAGTAAAATTCAACTTTCTTAGACATAACTCAAAAGAAATAGAAAGAAATAGCTGAATAACCCAAGTGATGTGTGAGCAGAACTTGGTGAAAGAGCTCCAGAGTGTGGAGATCTTGGACTCTTTTCAGCTGACTTAGCTAAGTCAGCTGAAAAGAGTTTTGTGAGCAATTGAGTGCATGATGTTATTTGGTGAAAAAATTTTCTATATAATTGTTGATTGTTCAAGTTAGTTGATGGTGTTTGTTTAGGTTACTATATCCTTGTTTATTTTCTATCCACTTGTTTGAGTGAAGAGTACTGGTATCTACCAGCTGAGCTGAATGCTCTTAAGGAACACTTCAATTTCTCTATGTCTTTGTTTCCTCACCTGTTATTTCTGGCTTTCATACTTTTAGAATTGAGGGAAATAAGAAATCATGAAAATAATGTGGAAGCTTGAGGGCAATGTGTAATTTGAATTGAATATTGAAGATTAAGATTCAAGTAGACACAAAAGGAGATGTTAAGTAGGTAATGCTGGATATGAGTGAAGATGGGATGGCATAATGATGCTGAATGCAGCTCCTGATTTGATTAGACCAAATCAATTAGAGGAGAAAATCTAGATATGGGATTAGAGTAACCAAGAAGGTGGGCTTTAGAGTCATTTGGATGTGTATTTAAAATCTGAATTCTGCTTTTTAAAATTCCTATGGAAATGTGGGTATTTTTCTTCACCTCTCTGAACCACAGTTTCTTCATTAATGGTGATATTAATCACACAACTTTATGTGTTTTCTGTAAGGAATCAATTAGTTGATGTATGAAAGGCCTGCAATGATTTAAATATTAATGTAATTAAAAATATAGAATGGAAGCAGGTTGTTGAGTATTTGACTGAATGGCTATGGGATGATAGTATGAAAGGTGTCTTCACATTTACAGGTAAATAATTCAGACTTTAAGATGCACAATAGGAACCCTGTTGCCTGATGTTTGCCAGTCTCTCTGATCCAGAGGCTTTTGTGGCTGGGTGTGGGTGCATGTGGTACACACACAAGCAGGCATGAGTTTACTGCTCACAATCAATCATATAGGTATCTCTACTTGCTAGAAAAAATAAAAAAGACAAAACAAGCAAATATAAAACTTTGGGACAACCAGGCATGGTGGTGCACACTTGTAATCCCAGTATTTGGGAGGCTGGGATGAGAGGATCCATGTTCTCGGCCAGCCTCAACTACCTCGTAAGGCATTACGCAATTTAGTGAGACCCTGTTTCAAAATAAAGAATAATAAAAAAAAATAGGCTAGGGGTATAGCTAGGAGGTAGAATGCCCTTGTGTTCAATCCCTAGTACTGCAAAAACAAAGAAAAACAAAACTTCAAGACATTGAAACCAAATGGCTTTAATTTGTTAACATTTTGAGACAACTAGAGTTTGGACTAAGAAACAAAATGTCCCTATGAGACATAAGAAATGTGCTGCTTAAATTTTATATGCATATCCAGGACACATCTGGACCATCTTATCCTTTCTTCATTGGTATGTGATGCTTGTATTTTCTCAAATAGGTGTATAAAATAAGGCATAGAAAATCATTTGCCAAATTATAGTGACAGAGGGTTATAAGTTCCCTTGACATAAAACTCACAGCTGTTGATAGCTATCCCTAAACTTACAATAATCTTTTGAGGATAGTGTGTGACTTAGGTACAATTATATCTTTTTGTTTAGGAAAACAGATCCAAAATGAAAAGTTACTGTGGGCTGAAACTTGTGCAACCAAGATCCAAAATAAGTCTTTTTTCCTTGTAAGTTGATTTTGTCTGGTATTTTTTCACAACAGGAAGCTAGCACAGCTTCTTGTTGTAAAATACTATAAAACGTAATTAAAGTCTCCAATTTTTGTCACTTAATAATGTGAGCAATCTCATATATACTTAAATTGGAGAAACTGGATGATCACATGTAATTTAAAATATAATATAGAGTCTATCGATTTCCAAATTTATTGGCTTACTGCTCGCTTTTCAGAAAATAAGTTACTCAGAATCCCTCTGGGTACTTCTACCACTCCTTATTTTTATTCTGTGCCTCCCAAATGTACCTGAGGGTATTAATGCTGCCCTCCCCTCTCCCGATTATTCTAGTGTTCCATCCCCTATGGGTGATAGCACTGACTTTGTCAATCTGTGACTGTAGACTGATTATGTTGCTGTGTAGAAATTTTAGAAATAGTTCTCTTTAATTAGGGCTTTATAGAATAACGGCATGTGTATTCCTCATAAAAAAACTAATTAATAGCTTCTGATAAACACTGAAATACTGTCAATGCAAATCTTCTAATCTATTAACCAAGAACTATTCAAATTGTTCTTTTTAATTTTGATATTTATTCATATGTAGTATCTTCTACTTAGTGGCAAGGACGATGTTGACATATCTGAGGTGAATAGAAAGGCGCATTTTTAGTTCTACCATGGCTGTATTGAGGAGTGGAGAAAAATGAAGCTACCTTTCATTTTGATGAAATTCTCATGTATCCACTTTGAAAGTGAACTTGTGCTGCTATAAACATAGAATGATGCATGTGTATCTATGTTTATAGCAGCGCAATTCACAATAGCCAAACTATGGAAGCACCCAAGATGTCCAACCACAGAT
>PVLC010023778.1:0-25278 GCA_004027655.1 Graphiurus murinus | reverse complement strand
GCGGTACTGGGAATTGAACTCAGGGGCATTCTACCTCCGAGCTATACCCCCAGCCCTATTTTTTATTCTTTATTTTGAAACCGAGTCTCACTAAGTTGCGGAGTGCCTCACTAGGTAGCTGAGGCTGGCCGCGAACCCGGATCCTCCTGTCTCAGCCTCCCGAATGCTGGGATTACAAGCGTGCGCCACCACGCCCGGCTCACACATGATATTTTAATTACTACTTGCCTTACTTTAATTACTACTTACTTAATTACTTTAATTACCATTTTAGTTCATCCAATTTACACATACTTTGGTTTTTCACTGTTTTTTTTGCTTATGATACTTAAGAATGTACAAGTATACATGTATCATATCATAGTTATTTTTTATTGAAATCAGCGAACCACTGACTATATTATTTATGCATATTGAAAAGTTTTGTTTTTTTTTTAACTTTGAGCCTTCTAGCATCAGAAGATGTAGTTTTGGTTCAGAATGTATTTTCTGAACAAAAAATGAGATCATTTATAAATGGGAGAAACAATTTAATAATATTTAAAGATTAATACTTTGCTGGCCTCTAACAACTTGTAGAACATTTTGGAGGCTTCTTTCTATGGGGAATGGATATTTCTTTTAATTAAATTATTATACAAAGATGTGCGTGTGTGTGTGTGTGCGTATTTCTTATTTTCATCTTCATATTCTCTCTTTGTAGATTACTAAAGATTACTAAATCTTTGGCCTATCTATATTTTATTCTTAGAAATGTCTATAATGCTGGTAGGTTATAATGTTCTAGTTTGGGGACACAGTGTAAAGAAATACTGCTTCCCAGAGTGAGTCATAGGATGTAAGAGAGAGGATGGAGGAAATGACTTAGGGCCTTTGCATTGCTTAAAGTTCACCAGGTTAAAAAGCTGACAGGGATTTATTGTAAAGTTCTTGCTTGAGCCCAGAGAGTATGGAGTGTGCAACTACCGTAGCTAATTCTTCATCACCTTTTTCATTAGAATTGTTATTTAGTCTCCATTTTACTAAAGAATAATTATCAAAAAAGAAAATTATTAGACTTACACAGATACAAAATGAACTTATGTGAAAAGATTTTACTTAGCTCACTATTAATGAGGAAAAGATTGTGCTACAACAAATTCAGAAGATAGTACTAAGAAGGAGACACCTTTAGATCAAAATTACTGAAATGAATGTGTAAATAAAAAATAGTTGATCATTTTATATGAAGGAGGTGAAATTAATAGAATCACCATCAGAAATAATCTATTTGTATGCCTATAAATTGTTATTTTATATTTACTTATAATGTAAAAATAATAAAATAGCTCAATAGCAATGAAATACTAGAATCAAAATAGCCTAGTTTTCCACTAGTGGCATGTAGGAATTCTTTTGTATATTCCAAAATTTCTTTACCACTTGCTTATGTTCCTAAGATCAACACTTCTCCATGTGTTCTAATTAGCATTTTCATTGCTGTATTTCAAAACACCTGACCAAAAATAAGAGGAAGAAAGATTTATTTGCTCACAAGTTCTGGAGATTTCAGAGGTCCATTCCATATCAGGCCAGGTCACATAGATGGAGTGATGGGCATGGCAGCAGGATGTAGAGAGACAGAGACAGAGCAAAGATTCTGCTCTCTCATCTTGTAGGACAGACCAAGAGAGAAAGAGAGAGCAAGGCAGGGGGGACTGCCTATAGTCGCTAAGGCTACATCCTTAGGGGTCCTTCTGCAGCATTAAAGCTCTGCCTACAATGTGCCTCTCTTTTCTCCAGGAGGTATGGGGGGGCATATGAGATTCAAATCATTACACCACGATTCTCATTAAAGAAAAAAAAAACTCAAACTCTCTAATTTCAAGAAATATATGATCTTTTTTTCTTTCCTGCACTACCAAAAGCCCAGAGTGTAGGATTTATATGCATGGCCAACTTTAGTTCACACCAAGTTAACTCTTCTGAGAATTACCTCAGTAGATTGATCACAAATAATTTTTGTCTCAGTCCTAGTTTTTCCTGAGATTTCTGAAGACTTCTGTTGAATTCTTCTATATTTGAAGTGCTTTACTCTGGTTTCTCTGACATCATATAAAACTGCTCTCAGACTAATTTACTTTTATCTCTTTTGTCTATAATTCCTAAATGTCAGTATCCTTCAAATGTCTACTAAAACTGTTCAATTATTTTTCTTAATTTACCCTGTACTATGATTTCACCAAATGCCATGATTTTAAGTCTAACCATTACTAAAATCTGACATATTTGTGCAGATCCATCTATGTGAAAAGAACATCATTCTGAATTTCATACTTGCAGAACATTTTTGAAATGAAATCTACTACTGTCTGCAAACACATCACATAGATATTCATTCAGTTTAATTTTGAATTTACTGTCATCCAATTCCATGTGAAAAATACAGTGATATTAGAAAAGTAGTAAGTAGAGGCTATGCTAATATTTCATTTATAACTTTTTATAGTCTTTGATTATGCATGTAAATTACACCAAAGAGAATCTAGACAAGTGTAGCTGGGTTTGTATTAGAAGAGAATGTTAATGAATGGAATGTATGTTGTTAGTTGTTACTCTTATGGGGATCAGGAGGATCAGCTGGGCATGGTGGGGCATGCTTGTAATCTCAGCATTTGGGAGTCTGAGACTGGAGGATCTGGGTTTGCGGCCAGCCTCAGCTGCTTAGTGAGGCCCTCCGCAACTTAGTGAGACCCTGTTTCAAAATAAAGAATAAAAAAAAATAGGGCTGGGGCTGTAGCTGAGAGGTAGAATGCCCCCAGGTTCCATCCCCAGTACCTACAAAAAAAAAAAAAAGAATTAGTGAGGATCAATTTCAGAAATAATTATATGGGGATAATTTCTATAAGAAATAGAATATGTACACAGGAATCATATATTTTTTGTACAAGGCTTGTACTCATATACTGAGAAGTATAAAATAATATAAAATCAATAAAATATAGGTTCTACAATAATGATCAAAGGTAGAGATTGAAATTATATGAAATATATGTGTATAAAAATGTATGTATGCATATGAGTACAGTTTTACTCATAAAACAACAATTAGAGAAGAAAGAATCAAGTATATATATATAAATATAGATTTATATAAGTAATAAAGGTTTCTTTAGAAAGATAAAATTTTGCTTTTCTAATTCTTAGAAAAATTAAAAATGAAATACCCCATAAAATTAAAAACTGAAGGTAATATGTCATTAAAATGTAATACAGGGAGTCATATTAATCAAAAGGACATAAAGTAAATTAACTAAATTGGATTCAAACAGATTTGTTGTACTAAAAATTTATTTTAAAAATAAATCTAAGAGTAAGATTTATTTAAAAATAAATCTAGAAGTAAGAGTAACACATCCTATAAGAATATCTAATAAGCCAGGCGTGGTGGCTCATGCTTGTAATCTCAGTACTTGGGAGGCTGAGACAGGAGGATCGCAGGTTCGCAGCCAGCCTCAGCTACCTAGTGAGGCCCTCTGCAACTTAGTGAGACCCTGTTTCAAAATAAAGAATAAAAAATAGGACTGGGGATATAGCCCGGAGGTAGAATGGCCCTGGGTTCAATCCCTGGTACCACAAAAAAAAAAAAATAATAATAATAATATCTAACATTATGCTTTATGCAATAGCTAAAGCAACATAATAATACAATATTAAAACTAAGACTGATAATGCAAAAACATACATGATAATATAAAATAAAATAATATAAACATACTCCTGTTAGGTTGGAAAAGAGCAGTAAGCATGTGTTTTGTCCTTTTATAAAGAAAAAAAGTAAAATCCACAGAGAAGCTGTCAAAATTAAGTGATTCTGAATATAAAAAATATATCATGTAATTAAACAAAGCAATATTAACTAATATTTTGTCAATAATAGAAATGATTTGCTAAGCTTCTGTGATATATTAACCACTGAACTAAATTAAAGATTTTACAAATACTCTGATTTAATACATGCAACAAAAGTTAACATAGGTTTTATTGTTATATTTTGCAAAAGAAAAGATTGAAATTAGGAGAAGTTTTATAATTTAGACAAGATTAAACTCCTAAGAAATGAGAGAGCTGGAGTTCAAAACTTGGTTTGTACCACTTCAAAACCCCCAAATTAAGCCGGGAGTGGTGGTGCATGCTTGTAATCCCAGCATTTGGAAGGATCTGGGTTCGAAGCCAGCCTCAGCTACCTAGTGAGGCACTCCACAACTTAGTGAGACACTGTTTCAAAATAAAGAATAAAAAAAAATAGGGCTGGGGGTATACCTTGGAGGTAGACTGCCCCTGGGTTCAATCCCCAGTACCACAAAAAAAACAACAACAACAAAAACAAATTAGCCATACTTTAAAACCACAAAGAGAAATGGACAGAAATATTTCAATGAGAAATCATCTCATAACAATTCCAGTCATCTTTAGATCACATAGGATAAAAAAAAAAAAAAAAAAAAAAAAAAAAAAAAAAAAAAAAAAAAAAAAAAAACATGGCAGGCATTGTGGAAGATGATCTGCTTAGAAGGCTGTGACAGAAGATCACAAGTTTAAGGTCAGCTTCAGTGCCTCAGTGATTAGTGAAAACTTGTCTTGAAGTAAAAAATAAGAAAGGTTGAGGACTTAACTCAGTAGTCCAGTGTTTTTGCATTAAATGCCTAATACCAGGGGGAAAAAAAAGAAAAAGAAAGTTAACCAACAAATATAACAAGAAAAGACCATAGAGAATCAAAACAATATAAATGATAAAGACCTATCAGGTAACCCATCTTTCTTATATAGATAATATGACAGGTTAATTGTGTCACAGGATTCTCTAGTGTTAGGGAAGCAATTCAAGCTTCATGTTCTCATGTATCTGTTTGAAGAATAATTGATTATTATTTCTCATTGGCTGAATCAAGATTTTGTTTCGTATTTTTCATTTGTCTAAAATAATCTTAGTGTTAATTGTCTTACTATGTCTTATAAATGACTGATTCTAAGTTATGTATTACTTTGACTTCAGTGACAAGGGGAATATAAGTTGCCAATTCAAAAGAGTGATTATAAGAGTTTGAGTGTAATAGGTACGTAATTATTACTTTCCCTTAATCTACATTGTTTAACATAAAACTTCTCATTCTTTGAATAGTATTTCTCTGAATCTCTAAGTAACATGGCCTTGTTGGCGTATCTCATTATCAGGAAAGTTGATTATAGATTTGGAACCACACAGAATCACAGCTTTTTAGTCTCTTCTAAGCCTCTTTTACTGTGACTCATATGTACTTGCTTTCACATTTTATCTGAGTAATTCACATTTGGCAGTTATTTTTCAAATTACTAGCATTAAGGGTAAATTAACATTTTTACCCATTAATTATTCTGCTCTTTTATTATTTCATTAAACACTTGTATTAAGGAAAAATAGTGGTATTTATCTGAATGGCAGAAACAACCATAGTTACCTTAGTGCTTGACTCTTCACAGGAGAATGAGAATTCAAGAAAAATCCTCAGATTCTATTACCACTATACCAAGGGCCAACAATGGATTAGAATGGTTTACAAAGCCTAAAGCCAACAATGAAGCCTAAATAAATGAACTTATCTGAGAAAGACAGATTGAACACCTGTGCCTCTACATGAGAATATTGTATGTGGTTTGTGTGGGGAATACTAAACCATCTGTAAGGGAAATTGATCAGTCACCACCAGACTTTATACAATTGTGTCATGAAAAATTCCTAACTGGATCTAAAGAGGAAAGAGAAACCACATGGTAGTACAAACAAAAGTAATTGAAACTAAAAAAAGTTGAAAGCCCACCCAGTGCTTTGTGCATGTATGTTACTACCACTATGACCTTCATTATGGTGTCATATTATGATATCAATCAAAGTATAAAAAATAAAGTGGAAAAATTGTAAAGTTTATTTTAAAAAAGTAACATAGAGTAGTGGTCTCTACAGGCTAGGAATGGCAATGAGTAGAGAGGGAGATTAGATAGCAGATACCAAAATGCAATTACATAGAATAAATTCTAATATTCTACAGCATTGTAAGACTATAGCCTACAATGACATACCATGTATTATATAAATAACTTAAAGAGAGGAGCTTGAAAGTGCCCAACACAAAGAAATAAGTGATATATCCCAATTATCTTGATTTACTTATTATACATTATATGCATATATTGGATTATCTCATTGTACTTCATAAAAGTATCCTGTATAAATTAACTTTTTCTATTTAATAATGAAACTTAATATAAAACACTATTAACAGAAATAGGAGAGTAGAGTAATGATGGATTGCTAGTAAGAAGTAAAGAGAACATTAAAAAATATGGGAACATGTCCTATACCGATTAACCATTCTCTGTAGAAATGAGAGTCAGATTTGGATGCCTAAGGCATAGATAAAGCCCACAGGGTGGCAGAGAAGTCCTGAGAGCATACTTGTGGAATTTTTAGAAATATACCCTCTAGGCTGTCTGTAAATTTGTTTGTGGTGACACATTACTAGAGGCACTCTACTACAAATTTCCCAAGAGTGTTGTCTCTAGAAGCCAGTGACTGCTAGGTGCTACTGTCTACCACCCACAGAAAGAGCTGAAAGAGCGAGCTCCAAAACCAGGAAGCAAAATCCTTCCTTCCTAAAATTTCTTTCCATCACCATCTGTTGGCAAAGTGCGACATTGTGCCATCTGGCAAAGAAAAAAGATTTAAAAGGCCCAAATCCACTTTCAGAGAACAGGAAAAAAAAAATGTAGGAAATAGGAACACAGAGATTAAAAAAAAAATCATCAGCCAGCATGAGGAAAATAATGTGTTGATAAACTTCATGCTTATTACTGAAATAATACGAAGTCACCATGCATTAATAAGTTTTCTTAACTGAAACAGATTCACCTGGAAATCAAGGATATGTTATTTCAATATTAGCCAAAGTATATCTGTCTTAAACTATTGCAATATGAAAGAATATTTGATGAACTTTATTTGATACTCAACAGAATGTTTGATGGAATTCCAGGTAGTGTCAATCCCAAGTAGATTTTTCTAATGAAGTTGGAAATTTCGTTAGCAAGGGCTTTGAAGGAAAGTAGAAATATATACATATATGTATATGTAGAAAGGAAAGTAGAAATATATATATATATGTAGAATATATATATATTCATACATATATGTATGTCATGATTCACTGGGAAGCTTAGTTAATAAAAAAATGAAGGTTTTCTATTCCATTTTTTTCAGTATGTTTTCTCTTCCAAGCAAATCTAAACTGTAAAACATCTACTTTGTAGATAGCTCTTTTTATAGCTAGAAAGCATTAATATATTAGGGATTGATTTCTAATACAACCAAATGAAACTCAGGAGCTTATCGGCAGAGGTTTTGCCTTCTTTGGATTGAACTTGGATTTGTACCCACCTTTCCAGCCACACGTCACCTCCTAGGTTACCATCCACTAAATCCAATACAATAGATGTATCCACTGATAAGATTAAAACTCTCATGACTTAATTGCTTCCACTCTAAACATTAATAAGCTCTTTAGGGGACATTCTATGTCTAGCCATAACAAAATTTTACACAATTCCCAATAAAATATATTGGGATCCATGGAGTGTAACTAATATGAGAGAGTATGAAATCCATTAAATTTGTAGTTGGAAAGTTAAACATGATCTGTCATAGTCATTTTTCACAAAAAGAGTTGGATGCTAGGTTTGGAAAACGTTTTGAGTAATTTAAAATAAAAACATAGCTAGGTGTCATGGCACATGCCTGTAATCCAAGTACTTAGGAGGCTGAGACAGGAGATCATGGGTTCATGAACAGCTTCAGCAACTTAGTGAGACTATATTTCAAAATACATATAGGGCTTGGGTGTAGCTCAGAGCTAAGTTGCCCTTGTGTTCAATCCCTAGTACCACACAAAAATAGTAATATAATTAAAAAATTATGTTTCTCAGTGTTCTAGGAGCCTAGATTTCATATTACTTGAAAGGTGGATGTGCTGCTTCTAGCAGTTCACAGGTTCTGTTATTAATGAACTACAGTATGTTTATCCTTTAAATACATTTCATGGTGAAATTTAGGTAAGTTTTTCTGATATTATCATCCTTACAATCTGTGATGATGAAATTAAGTATATTTATGAATGGTGAAAAATCAGTCTGTGATATGGCTCAATTATTGCAATACTAACTAGTAGCAAGAATAGGAAAAAGCATGAAGTTTTCTTGTTTCCATGACAACCACATATGGAAATTTCTCATTTCTAAACAGACTCAAGATAACAATGGACTTCATAAAGTGGAATTCAGCATTTTTAAATTATAATTGATATTTCTTTTAAAACACTTTTCTCAAACATATACATATTTATATTTGTTTATATGTGGTAAGATAACCCTATGTTTATTCAAATTCCTGTAGAAATCCTAAAAGAGGGACTATATTTTTTTCTTTATTTACTCTGGTGGTAAGCCATTGTGTTTCCCACTATGATGTCAAAAGCTTCAATGCACACCAGTCTCTATAAAATTATGCTCATGTACATTCTAGAAGTTTTTGTGTTAGTAGTAAGCAGATTCATCTTGAACACATTGATTTGATTTGTATTCCTCAATTCTATTTGTGTAAATCTCGGTGTATGTGTGTGTGTGTGTGTGTGTGTTTGTGTGTGTGAGTGTGTGCGTGTGTGTGTGTGTGTGTGTGTGTGTGTGTGAGGGGGGGGGTTCTAACCAAAACTTTCTTTGCTCCATATTATGAATCTATGTCTTTCATTCCCACCAAATATTTTCCTTCCCACACCTGTCATGATGACTTTTTCAGTTCCTTGCAGTGGCAATTAATGAAAAGCTAAGACCTGCTTACTGTACTGTGTATTGTAGCACATTCCTATTGCAAAAATATTTCTAGAACTTTTGACAGCTGTCAGGATTTTTTAATTAATCAGTTGTTATTTTTTTTTCATTCCTTCACATTTGATGGGTAATGCAAATGTGGCCTGGCTTAGGGACTATCATAATGCAAATATATATTACAAATAGATACCCAAGGACCTGCCTAGTGGCTTACATGCATGCCTACAAAGCAGTAAAAAGAGAAAAGTATAACTTATGTTGGGTGTACTTGTTCTTCATGGACTAGAAATGGAAGACTTAACTTATGTGATTGCCTCTTTTTTTACTAATTATTACGTTGAACAAAATAGAATGTTCAGAACATTTTATTCTACAAAAATGGTTCCATCTAACATTATCTTTTTTGTATAATTTGAATGCTGGGGAACATGCTACTGTGATAAGTCCCAACAGTATCTGTGTTCATCCTGTGCTCTAGAGCTCTTCTTCCCTCATTTTCACAATTAATTGTCCCTCTCATATCCTCCTTTGATAGAATGCTATCTCACCAGATCTCTCCTGGTGAATAGAATATTATCCTGTTTTCACCACTGTGAGGCTCAACTCTCAGGTCATTCAGACTCCCTTCATAGTTATAAATATGTATTTCAAAATCTCCCTTCGAGAATTCTCTAATAAAAATAGGTATGCCTGATTTGATTATTCTACAATATATACAATTGTCAAACCATTACATTGTACCCCATAAATATACATACAGAATATTTGTCAATCAAAAATAAAATAAATTTTACAAATTTAAAAAGAGCCTGGCCTTCTGTTAGATGAATTTGGTGACAGCCTTTCTTGTAGTTGAAATGCTCTTTGCTGAGGTATGTAATTTTATATGAGTCTTCATGCTGTGGGGGAAACCATGGAATAATCTTATAATTTGCTCCTAAATTTTTGACCATCAGAAAGAGTTTTCCATGTCCTTTGTTATTAAATTTGGTAACAGCTTTCTTGCCTTACACTTGAGACATTATTAGAAAGGGAAGTGTTAGCCCATGTCATAAAATCTTAAAATAGCATTCATAATGCCCTTCTCTAGGATATATATCCCAAAGCTCTTGAGGGTAAAGAATGTCAGTAGGCTGGCGCTTTCTGTAGAATTCCCTTTAACCTATTTCAGATGGCAATTTACAATCTGATTATCTTCCCCAAACTCTGATCTTTATTCCATATCACATTTAACCTGCCCACACTGATTACATCTTCTAAACATTTCTAAATTCACAGCAACTCCTAGGCCTGGGATCCCAGGATATTTGTGGTATTTACCCAGAAAGTCAACTGCATAGGCAATAACTATGTGTCACATCTGATTTGATGCCAGAAGTCATATGCCTTCAGAATGCATATTGTACCTTTCAGAGCCCATGTACCAAGGTACTCTGTTGTGAACAGATTCTAGATAGATTGTTTTTTCAGCCAGCATTAGTGAGTTTGGTACCAGCTGTGACTTAAAGGAGCCGTCCATTTGAAGTTTGCCCTTTCTTTCTTCGTGCTTACAAATGTGAAAGCAAAATGTGAATGAGCCTGAGTTAGCCTCTACTCCGAGAAACCATTTTGAACAGAACTGAAGCCCTGTTGTCGACAGCCTGCAAACTGCCAGACATATGTGTTAGGCCATCTGTTTTAGTCATTTTATGCTGCATAAGAACACCCCAAAACAAAGTGGCTGAAAACAGCATTTACTTTTCTCCAGAATATGGTATTTAGGAAGGGCTTGGCAGGGATAGCTCAGCTTTACACTTTTCAGCTGGGTGATTTCAAGGCTGTGAGCTCAGATCATTTGAAGACACATATCTCTGCTGCTGGGTGCTGGTTGTAAGCAGGGTTTGTCAGTTCTCCTCCCCAGGGAACTCTTCATGTGGTTTCACTGTGGGTACCAGTTTATATCTTCTCTCAGAATACTTGGGTTTTGGTAAATGGGTTCCTTGAGATAAAAAGGTATATGAAATTATATAGCCTTTTTATTTTTATTTTTAATACTTTTATTGGTGTATTATAATCTCACATCACAATGTGGTTCCTAGTAAGAGTGACATAACCTAACTTTAGAAATCGTGCATCTGTGATAGACTCACCAAATTCAAGGGGAGGAAAACTAGATCTTCAATACAGTAGTACTGATATCACATGGTAAGAAAAGAATTGGGAATAAAATATATATTAGTGTGATTGTATGAAGAAAATACAACAGGTTATTCTAGATGATCCAGTCCCTACAGACCTGCCAGCAGAACTCAGTATGTTGAGGAAGCTCGAATAATACCAGTATAAAGAATAGTCCAACTGGGCCCAACCCATGTTGCCAACATCATGTGAGCTGATAAATGATGGTTGTTTCTTCAAGCCTCAGCATTTTAGGATGGCTTGCTTTGGTGTTGGTTTAGGATCAGAAAGTGGGCTGAAGACGGAAAAGCAAAGGAGATGTGGAGGATGGCAGGTAAAGAGTGAAGAAACTTGGTATAGCTATAAAAGTGATGAGCAAACTCTGAGGGAGTTGAAAAAGGAGGAAGAAGTTTTTACACCCTCCACATAAAGAGCAATCACTATCATCTTATCACCTTGCAATGACCAATATTCTTTAAATATTTTGAACATCCCAAATGTTATCTGAAAAACTACCATTATGAGACATGTTGTCTACTCTCCAAGATGTCATTATTTTCCAAAAGATGACTTTCTGGTTCGATTTATTTCAGTATGGAAATTCTAGTGCCCACTTACCTCCATAGCAATGTTTTCTCCTTCCTTCCTTCCTTCTTTCCTTCCTTCCTTCCTTCCTTCCTTCCTTCCTTCCTTCCTTCCTTCCTTCCTTCCTTCCTCCCTCCCTCCCTCTCTCCTCCCTCCCTTCCTTCCTCCCTCGATTCTCTTCCTCTTCCTCTTCCTCTCCCTCTCCCTCCCCACCTCTCTCTCTCTCTCTCTCTCTCTCTCTCTCTCTCTCTCTCTCTCTCTCTCTCTCTCTCCTTTCTTCTTTCTTTCTATGCTGGGGATTGAACCCAGGGACATTCTATGACTGCACTAAATATGGCTCCAAGTAGCATTCATTCTATGGCTCAGATGAGTTGGTTCCTCTATCTTAGCCTTATTTCTCTTTGTGTGTGAACATCAGTTCTCTCCTACTATATATGTATTTGTTTAATATATATATAATGGCCATTATATATATATTATATATATAATGGCCATTGATCTTACTATTGCTAACAGACAATGTCAATGGATAGGATTCTGTGTCTGCTTGGGTCACATGTCCATCTTATACTAACTATTGTAGCCAGAGGGTTAAATACTCAGAAGGACATCCAGGGTAATATATTTACCTATACCTGCAGAGAAGAGAAAAGATTAGGAAATAAAACCCCACAAATAAGCAAGAACTGACTAGTCAAAGAAATGAAATCATGTATCTACCAATTTCAAACTGTCATATCTGGTATCCTAATTTTGTTTCTTGGTTATATAACTATACTTGCTTTCACTTCCTACTATTTTCTGCATGAAAAATTCACTGAGCTTGGCTGCCTTTGAGACATTTCATATCCTTGAGATACTGCAGAACCACTAGCCTCAAATACCCTGGCCCTAAACTACTGTCTAATTTTAAGAATGGTAAATCTCAGTCCTGACCTCAGTCATCTCTTCCTGTGAAAAAGTTTTAGAGATTGTTTTCCTTAGTCTCAAAAGTAAAGGAAGCAAAGAAGAGGTGAGTGAGCTAATGATGTTGAAATAAACAAATATTTGACTTTAACAGTTGAAATTCTGATCATCTTATAAGCTTCACTTTTGAATGCATATACCCATAAAAGTGTCTTCATTATTAATTCAGATTTGTCCTCTGTGTCATGAAAAACCTATTTCTGCTCTTAATATACATGGAGTATTGATGGCACAATGGGTTAAAACTCCAAAAAATAATAGTAAAATTATGATAAAATCTCTTTGTATTTTGAAATGATTAGTCACAATTTCATAGTTCTATTTGGGGCTATGTCTAGTTGAATAGGTATAACATAGACTTTCCTATTCAGTGACTCTGAGTCACTGGAAATTAATTGGGACTTAACAAGATTAAGTTGGGCAGGAACTAAATATACGTGTGCCTTTATGCACTTGTGTGTTTATATCTGTGTATATGTGTATTTGTATGGAAGTGTGGAATGGGGATAAGAAAGAATAAGAGACAGAGAGGAAGAAAGGACTCTATGGAAAGCAATTTTTCTAAGTCGGCAAGATAAAATTCAGCAAAGGAAAAATATGATATTGTTCATATATATTGGCTAATTAATGTGCACCATTATTGATTAGTCAGACACTAAAAGGGTCAGGACAAGCCAACTGCAAATATTAACATGGCTTAATTAAAGTTGATCATTAATTCTTGAAGAAATATCGAAATGCACAAAGTCTTCCTTTATTTGCTCACTATTAAAGCCAAAGAAAAAGAGATTCAAGTGATAAAAAATAAAAATGACTACTTTAGGTCCCCCTTTATGTTTGATTTCTTTCAGTCATGGTTTGGATATCATCTGATCATTTTCTTAAATATCTCCATCAGTATACACCTTTTTTTTTTTTTTTTTTTTTTTTGGTACTGGGGATTGAATTCAGGGGCATTCTACCTCTGAGCTATACCCCCAGACCTATTTTTTATTCTTTATTTTGAAACAGGGTCTCACTAAATTGCGGAGTGTCTCACTAGGTAGCTGAGGCTGGCCGCGAACCCGGATCCTCCGGTCTCAGCCTCCCAAATGCTGGGATTACAAGCGTGAGCCACCATGCCTGGCTTCCATCGGTATAAACTTTTTGATGAAAAAAAAACTTTGATGTTTCATTTGCCTTACTCTTCCTGGTAAATATAATAGACAATAATTCTACTTCCCCTACAGTAAGTATACTGTAAATCTTCTCCTTTTTTTAAGCCAAATACCATCACTTGGGAAAAGCATTATATAAATAAAGACAACATCCAAGCCTTGGAACTCATTTTAATTATCCTATGGCAAATCCCACAGTACCTCCACAGTGCTATTAAAATAAAATCCAATCTCCCAGCAAGGTATAAATCACAAAGTCTTTCAGATACCTCCCTGTTTTTGTTTCTTATTCCTATACTCTGAGTGTGTGAAGATTGGAAAGGAACTTTGCTTTCCTCATTTTCCAAACCATTTTATTGTAATAGAAAGAAAATTATGAAGTACAAGTTGCCCAATATATAATTTGGTGGACTTTCAAAATATGTATTAATGAAAAAACAGATGATTGTTCAAGTACACCACTAATTAGTAAGGGCAATATACTAAAAGTAAGGTCCTCTGCCACCTTAATTTAATTTTGTTTTACTATATATATAAATGCTTCCTGGCTACTATCATTTTTGAGTAAATAACCCTCCCTAAGCAGCAATTTAGTGAGACCCTGTTTCAAAAAAAAAGAACCCAAGAACCCACAGATCCACAAATAACATAAATTCTTGCCTACCCAGTTTTCTCTATCAAAACTTATTTGTTTCAATAAAGATATGTTTGAATACTTTAAGTATCAAGGACAATGGAAGACACATGGAATAAAGACCCAATAAAATCTAAGGTGTATCTGGAAGGAGATATATCATTATTACAATACTGGTTGGTTATGTTGTTTAGAATTTTACATTTTATTTGTGTTCATTCAAAAACAAAGTAGTTCCTTTTCTTCACTGTGATTGCTATTTTGTTTGTGAGGTAGCAGATGGAATCAGATGTAGTTCTTATAAAACTTCTCTTTCTCTAAAGTAGCACCAGATGAATTAAGTTTGAAAAGTCCTACATAGAACAAGCTCTGAAAAAATTAAAATGCATAAATAATTTTTCTACCCTTTCCTTAATGTCACAAACTCTCATGGGGTATGGAATAAATACTGATAAGACATCCTGCACAAGAATTTCCAATCCTTGAGTATCTAGGATATGCTTTTATTTGCCTTTTCCCTTAGGGCTATAAAAATGTTAGACATTTCACAAGTTATACTTAAGTGAACAACTTTGCAAGGATTCAATTTTGTTCTCTGTAATCAATGTCATCATTTGATGGACTAAAATAATTAAAAGCAGGACTATTTTGTTTCTTATAATTTTTCAAGGGAAATTCTAAATGAGTATATGAATTTTAATCTTGCATTGCTTTTTCACTTATTGATACATGAGAAGTGATTTATTTGAACTATATTCAAATGAGTAGGAATAGTATTTGAATTGGAGTTAATATTGCTTCTAATTCACCAATTTTTGGTCATCTGGGTCAAAATATAGCAAAGCTTATCTGCTCCATTTCAGATTTAATTATTCTGATCAACATAGGCAGACAATTGAATTAATTTAGAATGACCTATGATGTTTGTTTATAGAGTGAATTCTTTTCCCTAAATTCTTTGGCAAATTAGTTTTAACTCCATTATGTCATAATGTGTCCTATTTAAATTTTCCCCTTTTGGGTATTTTTGAACTATTAAACAAGCCCAATTATGGTTTAACTGTGATGTTTCTCAAATTTACTTTGGCACAAAATCACAGATCAACCTCTCTAAGCCCTACCATATAGACGACTCTCTGTATATATCTGCCTAATTATATATTTTCGTCTCTCCCCTGTTAAGTCAGAGGGTACATGGTGCCTTGTGGGTGGTAACCTCAGGCAGTAAAATAAAAGACGCAGTGCACCATAACAAGTCAAAATGGGGCAGTCTGATCCAACCTAGGGAGTCAAAATGGGACACTCTAATTCCAACCATGACCATGAGGGTCAGCCCCCACCATGTGTGAGCAATTGAGTCTGGCTATCTCCAAAACTAAACACTGTCCTTTCCCCTGCTCTCCTTGACCCCTTCCCCTGCTCTCCCTGCTATAATTTTTTTCTCACAGACCCCTAATGCTGCCATTCTCCTGTGTGAGACAGCCAGGCAGCTTGCCTATAATAAACCTTCCCTGATTGGACTGGCCTTCAGTCTTTTGTCTCTTGTCTCCATAATGTAGATCTCATAGTTTCATTTTCAGTAAGCACTTGTGATTTTTTTTTAATAAAAGAAACACAGAAAGAGGAAAGAAATACAGAAAGGAAGGAAGCAAACAGCAAGAAAGTAGGGATTTACTCCATCTCTTCTGAGGGATCTAGGATTGAGAGAAATCATGTGATTATTCTGTTGCTGTCCATGGTGCTGTCAGTTCTATATTCTTGACTCCAAAAGATTTAATGGTGGCCATAAACAATAAGTCTTAGAGATGGGAATTCTCTACAAAAAGCTCATAGGTTACATAGCATGAATTTTTCTATTCTTGCAGTTAGTTTATTTTCACTTCTCTATAAGCATAATCTTGTGAGTATACTGCTCATAGTTTGTGTTCCTGTGTTTTCTACCAACCAGGTATCTAAGTAATAGCACCTACAATGTACTTATTTTGCATCTGGGAAGAAAAATATTGGCTGCAAATATTCCCGAAATTTCAGAATTTGTATGGAAGTTAGAGGCCCACACTAATATTTCAATTAAATTTCACAAGGTCTGCCAATTAAGAGCTTCAATACCATGTTACATAATTTGTACTACTTGAAGCATCTGTTCTAGTTTATTAAAAATAAATCAATCACTATAATTTTTTCTAATATTGAGAAACAGTGGGAAAAGGGGGATTCTCATAATTTCTACTGAGTTTGGCTCACTGGAACAAAACCACAAAAATGGCATCAACATTATAACCAACTTTGATAGTTGCTGTTGAGTATGTAACAATTCTCTAAAATAACGAAAACATTTTATTTATGTATTTATTATTTAGTTTGGTACTTGGAATTAAACTCAGGGATGTTCTGCTTTTGTGCTGCACCCCAGTACTTTTTTAATTTATTTTGAAACACAATCTCCCTAAATTACTGAGACTGAACTTGAACCTGAAATCCTCCTGTCTCAGCCTCCCAAGTATTGAAATTACAGATATGTGGAACAGCACCCAGCAAAACTTTGTGTCTTGTTATGAAAAACATTGCACCAGAGAACAAGCTACTTTGATGAAGCAATTAAATAAAATGAAGAAGTCTAAAGCTGTGTGTGTGTGTGTGTGTGTGTGTGTGTGTGTGTGTGTGTGTTACTAAAGATTGAACCCAGGGCTTCTTAACCACTGAGCTACATCCTACAACCCTTTTGATTTATTTTTATTTCTAAGTTTTCCAGGATGGGCTCAAGCTTGTCCTCCTCCTGCCTCAGCCTCTGAATGTCTAGGACAACAAGCATGTGCCATCACATCCAGTTCAAAAGCAGTTTTTGACTGTTATTTTGCAGGAATTCTGAATAATACCATCTACCTGCTGAAATGTTTTCAACTTCTGAGTTTCCGTCAAATCAGTCTTCCTGTTGATGACTTAATTCCTCAGAATCACAACCAGTATAGTCTGCAGTAGATGCTAATATCCACCAAGGTCAAAACACTTCAGGAAAAAAAAAATTCATCCATTATTTCTACCATGTCATGTAGCACTACCATTCTAGGTTACCATAAAAATGAATGCATAAGTTTCTGTGGTCACCCAGCTTGTCTTTCCTACATTTCATCTATGTATGACAATTGCTATCTCTGTACTTCAACTGTGTCTCCCACAAAATTCAACTATATCTTCCCCAAATTATTGATTTTCATAGCATATTAAAATGATAAGATGTAATAATAAGGAAATATAAAAAACATAACTATTAGTGCTATTTACCCTTCTGAAGATTGAGTTAATTTTATAAATCCAGGAAATGCATCGCTACCTAGTGAGGCTTTCTGCAACTTAGGGAGACCCTGTTTCAAAATAAAGAATAAAAAATAGGTCTGGGGGTATAGCTCGGAGGTAGAATGCCCCTGAGTTCAATCTGTAGTACCACAAAAAAAAAAAGAGTGTATAGACAGGTAGATAGCAAAATATTCTTAGTTAAACTAGAACTTCATTTTTTTTTTATTGAGTGCATTGCCATTTTATGTCATATTGGGGTATACATGCACACAACTCTTGTTGCCCTCCTCACCAGATTCCCCCCTCACCCTCACCCCACACATCTTTAAGAACACAGAGTGGAAATAATGCTGCGAATGTTTAAAAAGAATTGACAATTTCAGTCAAATTTTACTTCATTTTAATAAATGTTTAAAACCAGATTAGTAGAAACAGACAGTAGAATAATTACAGTTTTTGATAATGTATGACATTAGCATAGAGACCAATTTTTAAAATAAATGTATCAAAAATGCATATATATGTAGTTTCACAGAATCAGGAAATACATGGTTCCAGAATATATATTTCCGTTGAGGATTCATATAGGAAAACAAAAAAATAAAGTGTGTTTTATTTTTTACCAAACATAAAACAAAAAACTTCAGCACCTAAAAATGAAAGATAATAAAGGTAAAACTTTTAGATGAAATACAGGAGAGACAATTTTTATAACATTGAGAAGAATTTTGCTTTTCTCGGGGTATAGAAAAAAAGCAAATAATATAACTATGCTAAAATTTAGATGTCTATATAAAAGAAGATACCTTGGATATGTAAAAAAAAAATAGGGCTGGGGGTATAGCTTGGAGGTAGAATGCCCCTGAGTTCAATCCGCAGTACTGCAAAAAAAAAAAAAAAAAAAAAAAAAAAAGGTATGTTTAACTTCAGGAAACCATTTGCAAAACACAAAATTAAATGCAAACTAGATACAAGCAAGTTATTATGATATTTACAGTGATGAGAATATGTAATCATTAAATAGAGGAAATTTATTTTTTTCACTGAAAGACAACCCAGAATTTGACTTCACTATTTAGTTATTGCATCAACGTACATAAGCTGTATGTTCTTAGAAACTATTACTTCATTTGTAATAAATAAAGGATAAACTATGAAATTGGAATTTCAATAATTTATTGTATTTTATGATTTCAATGAAATAGTCTAATGAAATCCCCTAGGTTACTGTATTTTATTTGGTTAAATTTAACATGTAATTTTTTTTCTGAATCTTTCAGAATGAGCTTTTTTGTTATCTTAATCAGTACTGAAGCAGATCTGTATTCAACATTTATTATTTAAAGGTATAGTAGACATAGCAATAGCATATTTCATTTGTTTATAATGTTTTATATTTATTCATTTTTTATTTATTTATTTATTTTCTTATTTATGATTCTGGAGATTGAACCTAGGGACATTCTAACTTTTAGTTAAACCCTTCTCTCGGCTCTTTCTTTACTTTATTTTATTTTTTTTTATAACAGGATCTCACTAAGTTACTATGGGTTGGCCTCAAACCTGTGATTCTCATGTCTCAGTCTTCCAAGCACTTGGATTAGAGGCATGTGAACCACTATAACTGGCTTGTTCACAACATATTTAAGTGCGTGATGCAAAGATATTGCTAATCGATCAAGTCATGTACACATATCTCTTTCTTCTTTGTACTTATAACACAGTGTCACAAGTAGAGACTGAACAAATATTGCCTTCTTCCTGGAAGGGGGACTATCTAAAGTAATTTAGTATTAACCATGGTCTTCTACTGTAATTGCCTATTCATACAATTATCTTATTTCATCTAATTAATAAGATTTCTAAATAACACAAAAGAAGTTTCAACTTGGTTCTACAAAAATTAATCTAAAATATCTCTCAAATTTAATTTCTATGAAATTAGTAATATTAATTTGAAATGTGATATCCTCATTATCATACTGCTTATAATTTTTCACTCTACTCTGATTTATAATGTTAAACAATGAAGTAATAATACAAAGAAAAACACTGACATTAGTGTCTTCAGATGATATTATCTCTTCAATTTGTTTAGCTGGAAAAATAATAAAAGTATGTATGAGACCAATATAAATTTTTCATGTTAGCCCTCATAGTAAGTTACACTCCTCTATCAAAAGATCACACTTATCAAGAAGGTTAAATTATGCCAAAACACTTTTTCAACTGTGCATTGTCATGTAAAGTGAGTTGAAAGTAATTTAAGCAAACCATACTATTTGTTTTAATTAATGCCTATTGATTGAAACAGAGTTAAGAGGACAACCATCTCTGGCATCTGGAGGATTTCTATAGTTTGAATGCATCTCCCCAAATAACTATGTTGAAACAACTGTAAATATGATAATAATAAGAGATGGGCCATTGAGTAGTTAATTAAATGTTGAGGCTCTGCCCACATGTATGGGACAAATGACATTTTAAAAGAAGTGTAAGGGAGCTGCTCTTCCATTTTTTCCTTATGCTATATGAAGACACAATGTTTGTCCTTTGCTGCAGTATATTGTTAAGAGTAGTGGGAATAGACTGAGATAACAGTAAAGATGTAAAAAAATACACAGGATAGCAATTTGGGTTGGATATCAGTAATTCAGATTGAAATACTTAGTCAATATTTTTCTCTTAGCCTTCCCTAATGGACACTTTGCCTTTTACTGGGGTAATTGTATATTGGAGAAAAAAATAACCAGACTTTTGAGAACTAACAGATACTTCCAGACTGCCACCAATTTCAGAAGACCCAAAAAGTCATACTGGCCCTCCATTTAGGGTAAGGATTTATGGAGGACAAACCCATCAATGAAATTTTACCAGTTTCATCTAACAGTGGTACCAGTGCATTCCCAAACTCAATCTTTGGGTTATTTTCCCAGTTCCAGAATGCATAATTTGAATAGATATATTTAGCAACTGGAAGAATCTTCATATTTGTTCCCCATTCAGTGAAATGGGGATGATCATAGTGTGAAAAACCAATTGGAAGAAAGTAAATCTCCATCTATCAAGAAAAAGAGTAAACAAAATACAATAACACATTCCTGAAGGGATTGCAAAAATTGTCAAGATAAAGAGCTTTAAAAAGGCAGGAGTGGTGATTTCTATTTCTCTCTATTTTTTTTTTTTTTTGTACTGGGGATTGAACTCAGGGGCATTCTACCTCCAAGCTACACCCCCAGCCCCATTTTTTATTCTTTATTTTGAAACAGGGTCTCACTAAGTTGCAGAATGCCTCACTTGGTAGCTGAGGCTGACCGCGAACCCGGATCCTCGGGTCTCAGCCTCCCAAATGCTGGGATTACAAGCGTAGGCCACCACGCCCCAGCTACTTCTCTCCATTTTGAATTAC
Source organism: Graphiurus murinus (assembly GCA_004027655.1). Classification (NCBI taxonomy): domain Eukaryota; kingdom Metazoa; phylum Chordata; class Mammalia; order Rodentia; family Gliridae; genus Graphiurus; species Graphiurus murinus. Next base: position 4,184 of record PVLC010023778.1, on the reverse strand, counting down.
CTCTTTGGCCTGTGAAGAAAACAGAAAGATCTTAGAGAATGGCAGTGTATTATAGACTTAACTAAGTGGTAATTCCAATTACAACCACTGTGCTATTACAACCACTGTGTTATTTCATTGCTTGAGAAAATTAATACTTCTCTGGTGCCTGGCATGTAGCTACTATTTTGTCAAATGTCTTTTTTTCTATCCTTGTCAATAAGGCCCACCAAATTAGTCTACTTTCTGACAGCCAGGCCAGATAAACACCTTCATTTTTCTTCCTGATATTATCAACTCTCCAGCCCTACATCATAATTTAATTCACAGGGATCGTTATTAAAATTTTTGTTCAGAAGAGTCTAAAGAGATTCTTTACACTGATAACCTTATGGTGACTGGACCTAATGATGGAGAAGAAACATATTGGTAAGATATTTGTATGAGACTGAAAAATAATTCTAAGAAAAATTCAGGTACCTTCTACCTCAATGATTTTTACTGAGTCTACTAGTTGGGGACATGTTGAGATGTCCTTTCCAAGGTGTTGGGTAAATTTTGTTTTCTGGCTCCTTCAACACCTAGTATCCAATTTAGGCTTTGGAAACAACATATTACTAATTCGAGTATATTATTCCAACTTATTTGCTAAACAACAGCAACAGCAGCGAAACAAAACAACAATAACAACAACAAAAAAATAACAGTGGGTTAGGGTGGATGGAAAAAAAGAGAAAGCTCTGCAACAGGGCTAGGCTGCTACACCAGCTAGTTTTGTACTTGACCCTTAGATTCTCTCATAGATACAATAATAGTTGAAGTGTCCATGACGTATAGGGATAGTACCTGGAGCCTTGGCAGGCTTCTATAGATGAATCAGAGCTGGGTGTGGTGGTACATACTTGCAATGTCAGTACTAGAGGTTGAGATAGGAGGATTGCAAGTTTAAGGCCTGCACAGGAACTTAGCAAGACCCTTGTTAAATATATAAATAAATAAATAAATAAATAAATAAATAAATAAATAAATAAATAAATAAATAAATAAGCAAACAAATAGAGCTGGAGATGTATCTCAGAGGTAGGTCTTTAGAGTAACAGAATAATTTCTCTCCTTTTGGAGAGACTTTGTTAGGCTGTGAGGTCCTAGAATAGATCAAATCCTTAACCATGGACTACAAATTTACTGTAATATCCGAGCTACTATTATGAACTGACTGTTACCTGATCTAAAGAGCCATGATGTTGGATATGCACAATGCCATTCTATCATCAGGTGAAAATCATTTAAACAAGATTGGGACTTCCTAGGTGCTAAAAACAAAAATAAATTCCATGAGGAAGTGGCGCAAATGATCCTGGTTTCTACAACCTCCTCCTCTTTAGCTTTCAGATGACAGAGGAAAAGAAAATTCAGGCCTGATCATTCCAGCAAGAGGGTATTCCTTGGCAGACTGTTTTTACATCCATGTGCAGCATAAGTTTTTCCTGATTCTACAGCAGATATCCTTTGGAAGAGACACAAAAATGTTAAGAGGACTCCTCTTCCCCATTTTTCTGGTTAAAATTCTGAGTGCCCTTTGAGCTGAAGATTTGTTTCAAAGTGAGAAAAAGAATGAGGCTCTTTCTTCCTTTGTTATGTCGAGTTTGAAGAAAAGAGGAAATAACCAAAAGGAAGTAATCCTTGTGGGAAATACGTCAACCAGATTGATTGAGTCCATTCTAATCTAAAGTAGAAATCTAGATATATGGACGTAATTTGTTTTCTTAAGACAAAGAAGTAACTCTTGCTTTATTTAACTTTGACTGGCATACCAACTGGGAACATAGGATTGATGGACCTAATTTGTTTCTTTGCCCAATACACTTCTTTCCCTTGGAGATCTTCCCTTCCCTACATATGTGGTTCTTTCCAGGCACTGCCAATCATGTAACTTTGTCTCCTGGTACTAGATGTTGTGTAAGATACAACAAATAAGACTGAAGAACTGACATCATGATTTATTCATGATGAGCCGCAATTGGCCAACTACCCTTCCTTGTGGGAGACTAACCCATCAATACATAGAAGTAAACATGAATAAATGGAAGAATTAGGCAGAGTCAAGACACCAAAGGGACCAAGAAGAGACTCTGGCATGTTTGGGACATAGGACCCATAATGCATACCTAACATAATTTTAGCTGGTGTGAAGATAGCTAACTACATCCTATAATTACACTCTACATCCTATAATTAAAACGTATCAAATCATGTTTAGCAACATGTGACATATAACCAGCCATGGTTCTCAGTTAGAAAATAAGAAACAATATAGGGAAAAAAAAAATCCCTGCCTAGGCATTGGGGATTGAGCGCAGAGGAGTTTTACCTCTGAGATAACACCTCAGCCCTATTTTTTTCTAATTTGGAAACAGGATCTCACTAGGTTGATGAATGAAAGTCTCACTACTTGCTGAGACTGTGCTTGAACCTGTAATCCTCCTGTCTCAGTCTCCCAAGTACTGGGATTATAAGCGTGTGCCACCACACCCAGCAAGTTTGGGTTTCTGAACTGAGATTCTAACACTTAAAATAAAAAGTTCATTTAAATATTATAAACATTTTGCTTGATTTGACCTATGGGATGTACTAGTTGAGGGCTGGAGTGGCAGACGGTCATATAGGAATTTCCCAAATAATTTAGACAGACTATTCACAACCACAGTCTGGGAGGATGTTCAGATCTTTGGCAAATGAAATTTATTTAAGCAATCAGATATACTTCAGAGGAAAGAGTTTTTTTTTTTTAAATAAATCAATTGTTGATTCAACTGTACTATTTTACCAGAGACAGAAACTCTCATTTCAGAATGCCTCATCTTCATTTTGAATGGATTATATATCATACAGTTTTAGATGTAATTATCTTAGCCTCTCAGCCCTGGACTGTGGCTCCTTTATTTATCTGTGTGTGAACAATGACAGTACAGGAAATCATTGCATGATGAATCCAGGTGAGGCCTTTTGTAAAGACTCATTTTATAATACAATTGACAACCTCTTCATTTGTCCATTTCATAAAATAGGACCCGTGTATATGGCATCTTCATAAAAAATAAAATGAGAAGGCTCTATTTATAGTTGCCAAGTAATTCCAACCTGAGAAATAATAGAATAATAGTAAATATGTATTCTGATGGATTACTCCTCTGAATTATACAATGTGATTATGTTTATTTGTTTTGTTTTGTTTTTAAATCAAAACCTCTTATAACTGAGAAAATGTTTTATATGGCACTCAACCTCTGAATTGTTAGTAGCAAGATTAAGATAATTAATATTTAACCATGAGTTGAATTAGTCTTAAAAGGAGAACAGATTTTTTTTTCTCCAAATGGATCAAAATGCCTTTATTCCTTCCAAGAATAAAAGACTTAGAGACCTTTCATCTCTGACAAAGTTTCCAGAATTATTAGGAAAATACACATAAAGAAGACCCTTTATTGTCATCGTCTTATGTGACATTTTGCATATTTTATTTCTTTATTTTTAATTGGAGAAAATGTCTTTTTCTTCTGTCTCCAGAAACTGTGACTGGAAACAAAGATTACAAAGTAAATGTGTTGATATTGCTGGCAATGTAATTGGATTAGAAAATGTTGCTGGTATTGAGACTTTGCGTTTAATCATTAGGTTTAAACAGGAACCACATCTGCTCTAGGCAAGACTGTGGAGGAGATCAAGGTGGCATTCAGCACCTATTATCTACCCTACCTATTTCCTGGGGCACACAGGGTTCTTTTCTATCACTCAGTCCTGTTCATGTTTGGGACCTGAGGTCCAAGTTGTGAAGGACTCAGTTGAATGTACTGGAATTTGGTATCAGTGTGATTCTACCAAGCTCTTTGATCTTCTTGCCTGTCAGCCTTCTGGGGTGACCCCTAGTATTTGAAGTCAGATTTGCTTTCCATTGACTGTTCCATCCCAGCTGCAGACTATTCTTAGGTTTTACAAACTCATAACTTGTCCTGTATTCCTACAGTCAACTTTGTTCCACCTCTCAAGATACAGCATCTCTGTCCTGTAGTTCCAGGACTTTTTTTTTCTTTTAACTGGGGATTGAACTCAGGGGCATTCTACTTCTGAGCTATACCCCCAGCCCTATTTTTTTATTCTTTATTTTTTTTTTTTTTTTTTTTTTTTTTTTTTTTTTTTTTTTTTTT
>PVLC010023777.1:0-25303 GCA_004027655.1 Graphiurus murinus | reverse complement strand
CTGACTATGGCTAGACTGAAACTAGCATAAAGGAATTTAAATTCTCAGGCCAGAAATCTCTGCGCAATTGCAGCTGCCTCCTCTCTCTCAATTTGCAGAAACCTGTAAGAATAGATATCCATAGGGAACTCATACTTAACGAAGTTGATTAATTTTTCAGTGGAGGTGACAGTCACACCAGATATAATTCACTTGGACTTCTAGTAGACTTTTGATACAATGCACATCAAAGGCTAATCCATAAGGTTAATGTAGAGGGGATTGGTGGAGACATAGTCAATTGGATAAATATTTTACAGTGGATTTAGTAATCGAGGGCAAAAGGTCTATGGAAAGTGGCCTTGACCCAGGTCATAAAGATTAACCAATGCCAAGCTTAATCCACCTCACAAGTCAGTTACCTGGGAATGTTGAAAGTCTTCTCTGTTCTAAAAAAAAAAAAAAAAAATACATAAGATTTCACTAGGGACAATCACCCAATCAACAGGTCTTCTAAGAAATCTCAGAAAGGCAAATGGAATGGAACATTAAGAAAGGTAAGACAGTCAGCAATTCGTCATTAGTTAATAGAGAGATATTTACTCCTAGGACAAACATATATGTCAGTTTCCCTGTGGTAATCTTGGTTTATACCAACTGCCTTGTTGGAATTATCAATAGAAATCCCTTTTACTCTGATGTTAAAGGCAACTATTGAGTATTTTCTATACATCAGACATTGTGTAAAATATTTGCTGATGCTTCAAAAATTTTAAAAAAAACATATTTGTCAATAATTATAGCATGCTATCATGCAGTGAGCTAGAAATCAGGGTATAGGAAAACTGTTCTCGGATGTGTCAGGTTACCTCTCCTGCTGACACTTTTATCCTTTATGCAATGAATTGAATGTGTAGAATTAAATGCAAACTAAAACCCTATGACTGTCTTTTCATAACACTTTTTATCTTCTCCATTATCCTCCAATGTCTCATCTATTTCCAGTGTGAGATTGTTTTCCTGCTAGAATTTTTCTTCCTCTTTCTATTTAAATGTGTTCTGTTGCAAGGTGTACTTACATCTACAATATCCATGAAACATCCTACTCTCTCATCTTAAGATCTATTTTTAAGTCAAAGTATATGCAATGATACATCTCATAATTTTCACTACAGATTACTGCAACCATACCTGAGCCTTAATTACTCTGGTATTATCACATACATTTGAGGGAACTATTGAGATTTTCAAAACAGAGGTCATTGTCTAATCACCATGCCCAAAGATAAAAATATTGTTTAAAATCCGTCAACTCAAGTTTATAAAGTTCTTGCATGTAAAACTCTTGCTTAGCATATTACAAATACTATATTATTTATCCTGAGAATGAAGCCTAAAATATATAGGATAGTGTACATCTTTTTGTTTTATTTTGTTTTTCTTTTTCAATATTTGAACTGAGTCTCAAAGGAATTAAATAATGTGACCAAGATTCTGCAGATATTAAGTAATAAGAGGACAGAATTTAAATCTCAATCCCTGATTTAAGACATGATACACATGTTCTTGTTTCATTAAAGAAAACACTATTTTCTCCCAAAGAGGAAATGTCTGTGACTCCCTCTGAATCTAACCCCCCTCTGTTTCTTAAAGTGATTGATAATCAAGGAGAATATTCACTTCTTCGACATTTTTCTTAAACTTTAAGGGAAAAAAATCAATGACTGTGAAATCTAGACTGAGAACCTATAAGGATATGAAGAAATGTGGCAGAAAAGAACCCATATTAGTGACATACAAAATCTGTTTCTATTTTCTAGATCCTGAATCTTTGCTCCTGGAGGCCCAATTTCTGAACTTTATAATATAGGATATAATCCAAATAGGCTTTAAAGTATCCTAACAGCTCGCTTTCTAGAATTCTGGGATCCTGTGTATCTTTCTTGCTGAAAGAAGTGGAGTATCTTGGAAAAGAATAAACCATTCAGTGATTATCAGAAATATACTCATTTTCTCCTTCTGTTATAAAAACATTTAAGTTGATTTCTGAAGGACTATCCAGACTTTGGGTATGTGTGATTGGAGCCATCCTATCTGACTTATGAGTGCTATGGGGAATTCTTTCTTTCTAAATTCCCTTCTAAATGTACAACGACTTTTGACAAAAGGACATGATTTCTGGTTGAAGGAATAATAATGGAGGGTGGTAAAGAAGACAAATAGTCTGTGGTCCTGTGCTGCTCATCACAGAAGTTATCTCTTGGCCTCCATTTCTCAGAATGCATTTCCTCTTACATATCTGTATCTATATATCCTATTGGTTTTGTTTCTCTGGAGAATCCTCACTAACACACTTCTCTCATTCCTTCCTTCCTTGTCTACTAAGAAACTTCATGCTGAGTTTTTAATTCCCTTTTTATGATTTCTTTAGCCAACTTTGCAGACTAAATGAGACCAAAAAAATCTGAATTGTAGTGGCTTAGTGGACTAAACAGGTTAGAATCTTGTCTTTTTGTGCACAAGAGATCAGAAGGTAGGCTGTCTGGAAATGGCATGGGAGCTCCAAAAAGTACTCAATACGTCTTACTGCTCCAGTTCCCTGCTTTGCCACACCTGGTTTGTGGCAGAGTAAGCACTCATCTTCATGGGCCAAGAAGACTACTAGAGCTCTAACATCACATCTGTAGAAAGAGAGGGAAGTAGGTGTTTGGGTAGTCATCAACCTCTGTCTTGGGCAGTTTGGGGAGTTGTCTTTTATATTATAACCCCTCACACTCAACACATGCATGCATGCACACACACACACACACACACACACACACACACACACATATGCTGCCATAGCTTGTTTTGCTTCCTTCCTTTCCAGCCTTCCTCAAACACATGTAGTGATTTGAGAGGTACTCACCTGGTTTATAAGTCTAGAGTGTAAGCAGGTCTACAAACTGCATTAAAGGTCATCACTATAAATGTTAGTACCTAGCATGGTACCATAACTCAGAATCAGCTTTCTGATTAAAACAAACAAACAAACAAACAAACAAAAACCGCATGGTTAGTGCCACCAGCAAACCTTGTTATTCCCCCTGTATTACTTACTGGAGGCTATTGTTGACTTGGTTTGGTCTCCTTACCTCCCTACCCAATATGTTCCATGGGAAAGAATATCATTTTTATATACAATTTATATTGGGAAGTGCTGAACTCAGCTATGCTCTTTCTAAGAAAATGAGGTACAGAGAATTACAGAGATATGTCAAAGGTCATCATACAAAGGAAAGATATCTACCGGGGTAGATTGATCCACCACACCTTCGCCACACATACAAGGTTAAGAGAGCTATTTGACCCAGTAGTCAGTTGCCTGCAGTCTCTTTCCTCCATTCACTAGCCATAGGCTTGCAAATATGCCAACTTAGTTCTTTATGTCTTTGTTTTTCTCCTCCATAAGGTATGAATTCAAGTACTATCAATCTCAAAGGGGGGAAGGGTAGAAATCAAATGAAATAATGTGTGCAAAACCTTTAACACAGTATTTAGCCTACAGTTAGTGCTTAGTATGTCTTGGCTATGATTCAAGGAATGGGGGAGCCTGGTAAAACACTGTGTCAATGAACAGAGCATGGGAGATGGACTCTGTCCTGAGTGTAGAGAAAGCAGACTTCTGTGGGCTCAGCAGACATGAGAAAACATTTGCAGAGGGAGACTGCAAGATTTCTCTGGCCAAGCATGCTGTCTTCGTAACATTTTTAAAAAACTGCTGTCCTAGCTGCTAGCTGGAATTGAAAGATACAGTGATTGTTAGCGGGCCTATTTAGTAAGAGAGGAAAAATGCACAGAGAGTGAATCATTTGTCTGGACACAGAAGGCTGAGTCAGGGAGAATGGACTGTCACGTAGGCAGGTTGAGGGAAAGCCAGAAGCTCAGGGTGATGATGGCTCCGAGGGACAGTTTCAAGCCAGGAATCGACCGTCTCTGTGCCCCCACTTACTCCTGAGTTCAAAGTTTTTCAAATATCCTTCAAAATGCTAGAGAGGTAAGTACTGACTGGTAAAAGGAGGAAAAAGCCACCTTGACCTCCACTCAATTATAAATAGCATCTGGGGGTTCTATCCACATAGCCCTATGGGATAGGGTCACAATCCTCACTCCACATAAGAAACAGTGTGCTAAAATTCTTGACTCTTCAAGGACAGAATGCCTTACCCCTGTACTAGTGTTTCCTCCAAAACTAGATAGTTTTAAGCAGACATTGCACAAGACCATTCAGGAAACAAATTTGTTTATAAAGGACAAGACTTGTTTTGACAACTTTCAACTCCCAAAGTCTATCATGTTACATTTTGAGTCGAATTAGAAAGCATTGATCAGTTGCCTCCATTTCCCTGCAAATAACATGATTTTGTTCTTCTTTATAGCTGAGTAAAATTCCATTGTGTACATATCCCATAGTTTTGTAATCCATTCATCTGTCGATGGACATCTTGGCTGCTTCCATAGTTTGACTATTGTAAATTGTACAGCTATAAACATAGATACACATACATTATGTTAAGTGAGATTAGCCAGTCACAAAGAGTAAAGAAGCATATGTTCTCCCTAATATGCGGATGCTAGGGAGAAGATGGGGCATACGAGGGTCTCCAGATGAAAAAGGAGAGACCCTCGAAAGCAAAGAAGTTGATTTAACTGAAGGAGTTGGACGGGGGGGGGCATTAATGTATATTAAGGTCACTCACTAAACTGAACTTGAGAAGGAGGGAGGGCGAGGGAGCGGGGTGGGAATTTGGGGAAGGGGTCAAATGAGAATTGTGAGCACATATATCGTTATCAATTTGTACCTAACAAAGATGTATGCTTAATGTATGAATAAAAATAAAAATTAAAAAAAAAGAAAACATTGATCAAACATTTATTTTTCTAACCAAACAATGTAAAAATTATGACTGAATTCAAGGTAGAAATAATAATAATAACAATAATAATAATAATAATAATAATAATAATAATAATAATGCTGGTGTGATAATGCACAATGTAATTCTAGTACTTGGGGAAATGGAGACTGGAGAATATCAGGTTAAAGGACAGCCTAAGTAAAGTAGTAAGACGCTCAGCAACCAAGCAAGACTTTGTTTCAAAACTAACAAACAAAAAATAAATAAAACGGGCTAGGGATGTAGCTTGGAGGTAGAATGTTCCTGAGTTCAATTGCTGGTAAAGAAGGAAGGAAGGAAGGAAGGAAGGAAGGAAGGAAGGAAGGAAGGGAGGGAAGGAAAATGATAATCAATCAATTGAGACAGACTAAGATCCTACTTCACAAGAGAGTGTTCTGGTTATCTCAGTGAATAGGAAGTTCATTGAATATAGTCACTGTCTTCAGACCTTACAGTGAGGGTGGGTAAAGGAGTATATGATTGTGTTCTGAAAATATTCCTTCTGGACCTGAATGTGGCTCAAGTGGTAAAGTACGGGCCTCATATATGCAATGCCCTGAGTTAAGTCCCCAGTACCAAAAAATAAATTAAAAAAATTTAAAAAAAGAATATTCCTTCTTCTTTCTACCAAAAAGCAAAATATAATTTATTGGCAATGATTTTTGCAAGCACTCTTTTAGGCTCGTGGGCTTCAAAAATTAACTCAGACACTAGTCTCGAGGAGAAAAGATAGCTGATATATGTTTGGAAAGCCAAAAATTGTTTCTTAAAGGATATAGTCAACAGAGGAGAACAGGAGTTATCCAAATGCTGTGAGAAGTGCTAGTGGCTCTTCTGCTTATTCTGTCAGCCTATAGGAGTCACTCTTCCTAAAGAAATCTAGGAAGTTAGCTTTCCTCTCAGTGTATCCAGAACATAAGACCTAATTTATACATATTAAGAGATTATGCTTTGACTGGGTATAGTAGCCCACACCTATTAGCCCAGTACTTCGGAGTCTGGGATAGGAGGATGGAAGGTTCAATGTCAACCTCAGCAATTTATTTAGTGAGACTCTCAGTAACCTAGCAAGACCCCATTTCAAAATTAAATTTTTTTTAAAATGCTGGTGGTATAGGTCAGAGACAAAATGTCCCTGGATTCAATCTCCAGAATAATAATAATAATAATAATAGTAATAATAATAAATTAAGACTGATACTCAACAGTATGTGAAACTAGCTCTTAATGTAATTCATACAATTCATAATCCCTAGAATCAGGTTGATCTTTACTCCAGCAGGACACCTTTGTTTATCTGCATCCATGCCCTTCCCTGCACCCCCTCCATTCATAGATTTCTCTATCTCCCTCAATAAACAATAAATATTAATCCCCAACTAGGATTCTGCTCTTAGAAAACCCAATCTAAGGCACTACTGACTATTTTTTTTCGGTTTGCTTTCTCCAATTCAGTTACTTCCTACAACCCTAAACAATACTTTATGTGCCCTGATTGGAATACAAGACTGCTCTCCTAGGACTCTTTGATTTAGGTACACACATCATGATATTCTCATCATGAGGTACAGCATTATTTGATTTGTTGAATTCAAGTATATAAAAATGAATGCTTAGTGTCTTAATCACATACATATTAATATTTTTTCTAAAGTCATCTAGCATTAACAATATGTTCTTATGGCCACACATTCCAAAAAATAACATGTCATACTAATTTCCTGTTAGTCTTGCTAGGTTACTGAGGATAACACCTCCATTCCTACTAAATAGATTAGGAAACTGGGAGTACCCAGGGGTTTAGGAACCTTGGAACATACAGTCACAGAATTAGAACTACAGTCAGCCTCCTGACTCAGCCACCTGCAATTTCCACTATTCTAGTATAAAATAAAACACTAAGACTCCCTGGATGTCTCATTTCTTTTCCCTTTCTTTTCATTTCCCTTCCTTCCTTTCTTTTTCTGCTTCCCTTCCTCCTTCCATTCATCCTTTCTTTCCTCCCTCCCTTCTTTCCCTTTCCTTTCTTCCTTCCTCCCACCTTTCCTTCCTTCCTGTCTCCTGTCATGTGCTTCCAAATAGAAAGCATTTTCAGCCAGGCGTGGTGGTGCATGCTTGTAATTCCTTGTAATCCCAGAATTCAGGAGGCTGAGACCAGAGGATCCAGGTTCATGGCCAGCCTCAGCTACCTAGTGAGGCACTCCGCAACTTAGTGAGACTCAGTTTCAAAATAAAGAATGAAAAATAGGGCTGGGGGTATAGCTCAGAGGTAGAATGCCCCTGAATTCAATCCCCAGTACTGCAAAAAAAAAAAAAAAAAAAGCATTTTCATCTCCACTTTGCTATTGCAGAAAACCAGATACTCTATGCGTCTCCATCTCAGAAACATCAGGGAAATATCTAAGAGGTGAGACAAGTCCCAAAGCCTGATTTCTATGGACAGATATCAAAGTGCAAGTGGCCCCTGGAAATCAGATCATTCCATGAGCATTCTATGCTCAACTTTGCTCCCAATACAAATCATGAAGAATCTCAAGGATTTCTGTGATTTACCCATGCTCTAAGGCCCATAATTTTTTCTCTAGTGCAGAGTTGGGCTAATTGTCATCTATTGTAATTCTTAGATTGGCTTCTGGATTGCCCATTGCCCTAAATTAAAATGATATTTTTTTGCTAACAGACCTATTTCTTATGCACTAATGCAGTATTGGACCATGATTATCTGATAAAGGAAAGGAATTGAGGAATTCTTCCAAATAATATAGATGTGGACCCTCAAGAATCCAAATTTTTGTAAGATTACTTCATTGGTACATTATAATTATACATCATAGTGAGGTTCAATGTTTTAAAAACATGCATACACACAGTTCTTTCTATATTTTCCTCCACATCCCACTCCATAGAATCCGTATTTGAGACAATTCTATTCCAAATAACCAGTCAGCATTGATTAAATGTCTTTTATATGTCTAGGAAGACATGTAGGATTATAACAGTAGCAGCAAAAAGTATAAAAAATGATTATTCTGATGTCACAAACCCTCTCTAGCACAACACTAGGCACATAGAGCTCAATCAATGTTTACTTGCTGAATATTTTCATTTTATATTCCATTTCAAACCTAATCCACATATCAAACACAGTGGAAGAGATCATAATCTAGAAATAAATTACTTTCCAATGGTATACAATTGCAGAGATGGGAACTATTCTTTTAAAGATAAAGTTTGCCTGAAGGATGAGAAACTTCAGGTCTACCTGGCTTAATTGTATGCTGTGCAGCTCATTAAGTGCGTTGAACTGGTAAGTGGCTTCACTTTTCTGGTACCCAGTTCCCCTGAATATAAAATAAGAGGTCAAGCCAGGTGGTTGAGTACTGGGGCTGCTGGAAATTTTTAGTGAAAATTTTAATGACTCCTTGAAATTTAACATTTTCTGAATTGAACTAAAGGCCTACACCATGGAAGTTTCTCCGGCCCTAAAAAGAACTCCTCTGGGGCTTGCCTTCCATTGAAACGTCTTCTAAAGTAAGTGTGCATTTCCCCTACCTATAGAATTCAGTGATAGGCAGGTTGCCTGAAAAGATATTTCACTGCAATTAGTTTTCTTTACTCCCTGACAGAGGGTTTCAGAGCCCAGAGGCAACTTCCACCAGGATAAAAATACTCTGCACTGTCAGTAAAAGATATTCTTATATAACAGGCACTGATTTCTTTCCCCCATTTTGCAAGTACTCAGAGGGATGGTAGGGTTTGCTGACATCCCCAAGCAGGTCAGCATGCATTACCACTTTTCTTCCTTGTCTGATAGAACCAGAACATTGCTGATTTCAACTATTCTCTGGATAAGTTGCCCAAGTGAATGCAAGGTCAAGGGTAAATACTCTTCTCCTATTTTCATTTATGGGTGCTAATCCTTTTAAAAATAACATTGAAAAATAATCAAAACACTTCATTAAAATAGTAGTTCTCATCTGGGGGTGATTTTTGCCCCCTGCCCAGGGGATATTTGGAAATGTATAGAGACAAATTTATTTATCATAACTGGTGAAATACTCCTGGCATAGATAGAGGTCAGGGCCATAGCTAAACATCCTACAATGAGCAGGTGAATTCCACCCCTACCAAAGGAATACTCAGACCCTACATTCAGGGTTGAGAGAAACTACCTTAAAATTAAAAAAATATATATATATATATATCTATTCTAACATACCAGCTGATTTAATTTCCTATTATTCTGTCTTTGTTATACTCAATAAGCATAATTATGTTTTCATATAATTTAGCATTCCTTTCTTTTTATTAATAATACATTCTAAACATTTCCACACTTATGTTTATGTCTTTCTAATTATCATTTTAATGGCTATGTAAGAAGCAATTGGGCTGATCTACTGAAACATGCAATACCATTCTCCTATTGTTGATTATTTAGGCTGTTTCCAACACATTCCCTTATTTTAAATGACTTATTATGACAGATTTTCAGAGATGTAAATTATTTTATCATCAATATGATTATTTTAAGGCTTTTCAAAAGTTTTTCATCATTAATATTGAAACTTGGGATATCTACAGTTTGACCAAGGTCATCTAAAAAGAGTATATGATAATAACATGACTCAAATTGACATATTTAACTTTTGCATATCTCATAATAAGTACAATTTTGAAGAATAAAGCCTAAACTTTCAATTACTTTTTTCCAAACTCCAAAATTATGTTTATTTCCCAAAAAACTCAGGTTTCTTCTTTCTATCTCTCTAATTTCCCCAAGAAACATATGTACTATAAAGTTCAGGGAACATTCAGAACTGAGAACAAAATGCATGAGACATTTCAAATATTCCTACAATTTTTTTTTTTTTTTTTGGTACTGGGGATGGAACCTGGGGGCATTCTACCTTCAAGCTACAGCCAGCCCTATTTTTTCATTCTTTATTTTGAAACAGGATCTCACTAAGTTGCGGAGGGCCTCACTAAGCAGCTGAGGCTGGCCGAGAACCCAGATCCTCCAGTCTCAGCCTCTCAAATGCTAGGATTACAAGCGTTCGCCACCACACCTGGCTCTATTTCTACAATTTAATTCCAAAGGAAGGGGAAAACATGGGAGGTGAATACTCTCCTGGAAATAGATAATTGGATAGTCTATGGATAGAAGTCAAGCTTTCCAAACAATCTTCCTTTCATTCCCATAAATAGTTTTTCATATTCTAATATTTTATTATCCTAATTTTACCTGCCCCATTGCAGTCTCCATCATCTAACATATTAGTTCTAACACTGGGACATAGCAAATTATTACTTTTCCCTTGAATTGCACTTTCTTCTTTGATTAAGGAAAGAGCAGAATAAGTAGTATTTGAGAAATGCTCGAGTAGATGAAGTTAGTGAGGACTGAGGGACTATTGAAAAGATAAGCAGCAATCTACCTAGCACAATTGTAGAGGGTGACTCAGAAAAATGGGATTTCAGTTTGTCCTTGCATGTGAAGTAGGAGCTGATTGTACATGCAGTGTAAGACAAGGGGTCATCAAGTGGAGACCTGCATGCAGGAACCCAGAATGTCCTTCAAATTCAGCAGAGTATCTTCTCTTTATAGAGCCTTTCTTGACCCTCCAAAAAGAACATGATCTTTCCCAATTTTTCTACATTTTTTATGTTTATGGTACTGGGGACTGAACCCAGGGTCATTCTATCTCCAAGCTACATCCCCAGCCCCCATTTAAAAAAAAATTGTTATCTTGTTTATTAGAAGCGAGATTCCAAAAGTGAGTCATAGGTCCTGCTTATAATCAAAGGAAGGGGTTTACACAAAGACATGGATACGGGAGGGGGTGGTGCCTCTGAGTCAGTTAGAGGATGACTATCATATGGGCCAACAAAGCCAAATGAAAAATCTGTTAATAAGATTGGTTTTACAAATTAAGAAAAAAAAAAGATAAACGCAGCTGGTGAAGAGAAACATCTGAAGTAAAAGAAAAAGGAAAAGAAGAGAGCAAAATAAAAACAGAGAAAAAAGGTCATAAAAAGCAAGAATCACCAGGCCTAGTGCTGCACACCTTATTCTTAGTACTTCAGAGGCCAAGAAAGGAGGATTGTGCAAGTTGGAAGTCAGAGACTTAGATCCTATTTCAAAATAAAAAGGTGAAAACATGAGGGGGATGTAGCTCAGAGGTAGAAAGCTCCTGGGTTGAATACCCAGTTCCACAAAAATAAATAAATAAATAAATAAACAAAAACAAGCAAGCAAACAATCAAATAAATAAACGTAAAAAGCAAGAATCATTACTCATATCTCACAGTTTAAGTGAAACTGTTTTGTTTTGTTTTATCCTGAAGTTTCCCTAATGAGAGCAAGAAATCTCTTCAGTGAAGTTGTCTTCAAGAGGACCTTCCCAAGAGGAGCACATCCAACCACAAGGAGACACAGAAGCTGTTTATATTCTATATCATGACTATCTCATTGGGGCTGGAACAACCTTTTAAAAAGAAGTTTTTGATCCGATAGCCTGGGGAAGAACGTGCTGCAGAATTCTTGACCTTTTCCAGCATTCCTAGGGGCCAAAAGTGTTTAGAGAAGTGAAAAATTCAATTTCTTTGCTTGACTTGTCATTCAGACCTCACAAAGAACAAAGAGACAGATTTCCCATTGCAAATACCCTCATAGCTTTGCTCCCAGACCCTATGAGAAGGGGGGAATTGGGAAACTGAAGACACTCGCATGCTGGACAAAAATAATAGAGTAATCTTCAGACACAAATGGATATCCCCCCACATCATCATTTTAAAAAATAATAATCTTTCAGTTGCTATAGTACTGATTATTATAAGTCATCTGAACTTTCTTATAAAATTTTGGGAATTTTTTTATGTGTATCATAAGCTGAAAAGAAATAAATGAAGTCAAGGATTGTTTTTTCATTTCAGAATTCCTCCTCTATCATTAGATGATTTACGTACCAAGAGTGAAGCTAATTTTTTGCCCACTCATAGTTGTAAGTAGAACATGAAGAATTTAATAGATTTGTATGTCATTTTTATTTTATTTATGTTGAGGATTGAACCCAGAGGCTTTCTTCCTCCAAGATACAGCCCGAGCATTTTCTGATTTTTATTTTGAAACAGAGTCTTGCTAAATTACTGAAGGTCTCTCTAATTTGCTGAGGTATGCCTCTAATTGGTGATCTTTCTGTCTCCCAAATACTGGGATTAAGGTTTACATCACCATACCTGCCTGGTTAATAGATACCTGTATTATAAAATCTGATACTGGAGCCAGGCGTGGTGGCGCACGCTTGTAATCCCAGCATTCGGGAGGCTGAGACCAGAGGATCCGGGTTCTCGGCCAGCCTCAGCTACCTAGTGAGGCAATCCACAACTTAGTGAGACTCGGTTTCAAAATAAAGAATAAAAAATAGGACTGGGGGTATAGCTCGGAGGTAGAATGCCCCTGAGTTCAATCCTCAGTACCGCAAAAATAAATAAATAAATAAATAAAATAAAATAAAATAAAATCTGATACTGGACTATTTCAAAAAGATTCCTATGTTCCTACTCTTTTATGCATATGTTGTAAAAAATGATCGTCCACTAACATCTTTCACAACAAATGCTTCTTCCTATGTCTAAAATTTTCCTAAGCTTTCTTTTCTTGAATCAATTTTTTTTTAAAAAATTTGAGTACAAGTTTATACTCTATCATAAAACTTTTCTTGCCCATGACCTACCTTGATCAGTTTGAGTGCTTTTACTTCCTATATTAGAAACTTGGGCATAGTCTGATGAGAAGTTATCAGGGTGCCCTTAATTATATACAAACAATAGAACTGGACCTTTTATCTGTAAATTATTGGCACTTTAGCTTATTGCCTTACGCATAATATATGCTCATTGTATTTTATTGAATACTGAGTAAACAAAAATTAGATATACAACTAGGTTCAAAAGTGATATGCTAGAAATGTTTTCATCCTCCTAGGTTCTCCTTGTAAAGCTCCTGCCAAGTTGTCAAAGTACAGGTGGACTATAATACTCAGCCATTGGGGTATTTATCAGGAGCAAGAAATTAAATCCAGCTTACACTGGGGGAGAGAGGATTATGCATGGCCATAAATATCATTGATTTGGGAAAGGATATCTGACGCTGTTTAAGTCTAGTTAATTATTTCCCCTGTGAAGTGCAAATGTAGTTTCTATTGACTATTTGAATTGAGCATTCATGTGGATCCCAAACAAAGACAGCCACTGTCACACCACAAGCAAATGAAACAGCGTAATGGTCCCTTTGGAAAGACCAGGAAGTGAGAATGGCAACATTTGAGAGAGTTCCATGAGCAGCCAGTTCGGATGATTGCAGGTTTTCAATGCTCTCCAACTGCTTAGAATATCAGTGCCAGTAATGGAGACTAGAAAACATTCTCTGGGTGATCATCTATGAATTATCTGAGATATGGTGTACCTGGAACCCAAATAGACAGAGATCAAGGTCAAGGGCAATGCATACACATCTTAAAAATAATATGAAATGAGCCGGGCGTGGTGGGGCATGCTTGTAATCCCAGCATTCGGGAGGCTGAGACCAGAGGATCCGGGTTCGCGGCCAGCCTCAGCTACCTAGTGAGGCACTCCGCAACTTAGTGAGACTCGGTTTCAAAATAAAGAATAAAAATAGGGCTGGGGGTATAGCTCAGAGGTAGAACGCCCCTGAGTTCAATCCCCAGTACCGCAAAAAAAAAAAAAAAAAAAAAATGTGAAATGAAAAAAAAAAATTTCCCTTGCCAAAACTGAGTAAATGCAAATCAATCACATGACATTTATGGAAAGAATATATGCACAGTAGAAAGAGGATATCTGGACGCCCAGAAAGAATATACTTAGTATTTTAGTCAACATTCATACTGCTGTGATCTAAAACAACTGACAGAGGCAACTTAGGGGAAGGAAGATTTATTTGCTCACTGTTTTTGGAGATTCTAGAGTTCAGTCTGTATCAGGCAAGATCTGCAGAGCACAGGACATGGTGGCAGAAAGCAGAGAGGGAGAAAGCAAAGGCTATGGTTTTATATCATGAAAGCCAGAAGCAAGAGACAGCAAGCAAAGGGATTCAGAGACCCAAGCATCGTCCCTCAGGTCACATCCCCAGGGACCCACCTTCTCCATCCACACCCTGTCTGCCTAGGTTATGACCCAGTAAATGCATTGCAACCTTCATAACTCAATTCATCAACTGTGTACATTGATGTATGAACTCTTCAGGAGACTTTCTATAGCTAGCTCTAACACTTAATTTGAGAGTTTAAGGGAAAATATCTTAGTAGTTGTTGAACATTGTTATTGATTTTGATAATGATGATGATACAGTTTTCTAATATTAAATGTATATCAACATATAAATAAACATGTATAAATTATATACCAAATTTTTATACATATATGTATGTATGTACTCATAAATATATATGTTTGTATGTATGCAATTATATTTTCAGATGTGTTTTTATATACAGATGTGTGTATAAATGCTTATATAAATATATGCATGTTTATCATCTATGTATGTATTACACAGAGATAGATATTAAGAGAGAAAGAAAGAAATAGAGACAGAGTCTAAAGGCAATGTTTTGCATTGGGCTCTATATCAGGTGTTTGGGAAAAATGGTAAGTCATACTTGGCTTTAAGGAAACTCTTGTTCAATGGGAAGGTTAGGTTAACTCACCCACATTCTGGTTGCTATAGCAAAAATCAAGTAGAGAAATATGCAGTTGGAAGTATCCTGAGAAGACATCTATCCCTTTTCTTACTTGCACTGGATAAAGTAGTTGATGCTCAGAGAAAGAAGGCGAGAGAGAAGTAGGACCCTTGACTTTCCTGATTGGAGGGCGGAAATATAAAAAAATTCAGTTCTTTCTCTTAGCCACCATGGCAGTATTGTATAAGGTTTAAGAACACCAGTTTTCTAATCAGGATGTAATATATGAAGGCTGACACTGCCATTTGCAAACTTTCATATATTTAGGCAGGCAAGTAATGAAAACTCTATTAATCTCCGTTTTCCAGTTTGTTATGATGATTAGTTGGTTACTATCCATAAAGCAGTTAGAAAAGATTCTGGCATGTAATATATACTTAGTTAATACAAGTTACTGCTCTTACAATTATTCTCATTACTGTTTTTATAGTTCCTGGTGACCATACTATATATTAAGTACTTTAAAAGTGATTCAGTAAAAGTATCACTGACATTACCCATTCTGTGAGGTTCTCCTGCACTTCCTTCCACACTGTACTTTGTAAAGGCTTTTGCTATAGAACAAATGATGCTATTTTTATATTCCAAAAGCCTCATCAGAATGTGCACTCCTTAGGGGAAAGGCTATATTTTCTTCTTTAATTGCTCAGCATTAACCAAAGCCCTAGAAAATGCTCTGGGATCAGTGTGTTAGGAGTGTCCTAATTGTGTGATGGAGAAAAGATCCCATGCGCTAGTTTCAGTAATGGAATTCACTGGAGAACTTCTCACCAGGGCCTTCTGTATCCTCCTCACCTACACCATCCCTCCATTATTATCACTACTCATATGTATCAGCCATTTATTAAGTGTAAATATGATTCCCACATCCTTAAGTTATCACAGGTTGGGTTTTAAGAATCTTTACCCTTCTACTACAAAGAAGAAAATAGTTTCAGAGTGTCACTAATTTCTTAGTAGAATTCAAATCGATTACACACACACACACACACACACACACACACATATATAAATTTTGAATTTGAAGTTCCTAACTATCATACCATGTTGCTTTAGGCCTGCTTCTGTACTCACACATTTATCTAGCCATTCACTCATTCAACAGTTATAGCAGTTAGTACAAGGCAGGTTGTGTCCTAACACAACATTTGGTATCATTCCGTCTTGCACACATTTGAGCATTTTTCCAGAGAGACCATGTGAGAAAACCTCTGGTTTGCTTTGTCCAGGAATATATATTCACCCAAAATAATTATCTGTGCTTCTATCCATCCCAATCCCTATGTTCCCATCTTCTCATTTATGAATGAAAAAAAAAGAAAAAAGAAAAAAAAGAAACCCAACAGCCCTGCTAATTCTCTTAGTGACAGAGCCAAGTTTTCTTGGCTCTGAAGGACTTGCCCTCCTGACTCAATACACCGTGTACCAATGGTAATTAGGGCAACTTATTTAAAACTTACGATCTAATTAGTGGCTTTTAATGGTAGTTAATTACATAGAGAGCAACAAAGCAGTTCCATTTTCAACCAAGCTCTTTCTCAGACCAAGACAGGAGTGGGTATTTATTCAGAGTCATGAAGGAGAGGGGACACTGGAGTTAACATCTAATTACACAGAATTGTCCCTGGTAATTATGAGCAATGTGATTTTATTTATCTGACAATTATAGGGGCTTTGCAAAATCTTTGACCTGAGAGACTTGGAAAGGAGACAGAGAAGGAATTAAATGCCATAAAATGTCCAGGCATATTTTTAAAAATTACTGGCGACTGGAGGTTGGAACGGCCAGGTAAGTAAAAGAAAGAGGAATGCTCTAATTTCTGTTAGAGAGGTAATAGAAGGTATTCTGGAATAAGGAATACAAAAAATATAATATTCAATTAATTACTGAAAACTCTAATTCAAATACCAATTCCACCACTTGTTAGCTTGGCAGAAAGCTAATCGTTTGGAACCTCCATTTTCTAAAAATAATTTTTACCCTGAATATCTCATGGAGACGTGAACTCATGTGTCTCTTAACTGTTTACTGCATGAGTGTTAATAGCAGTACCAGATTTAGAGAGGAATATGGCATTCTCTTAGCCCTCAAGTGTTGTCAAGTTTAGTAAGAGAGATAAATATGCAAATAAATATGTGTAGCATAAATTCAGGTTCCAGAAATAGTGTTCTGAGATCATGTGAAAATGGCTTCATATTAAAATTAATTAGTGAATATTAGCATAATTTATTACTATAATTGTTATATGATCATAACATTATTCTAACAAAAATGATTTAGGAACTTAGTACATAGTGGATACTGGATACTCCAGTTAACTGTCTGAAAAAGGCTGGACTTTCATTAGGATTTATTTGAAGTAAAGTGGATCTCAACCAAATTATAAAGTGTGGTTTAGTGATTTTGGCTTCCAAGAACTATATAAAGTTCCCCACATTCCAGGGTATCTTTTGAAGAGAGCCAGTGTCCTTCTTTGTAGAAGCTAAACTTTGGCATCAAAGAGTTGTGAATTCCAATTCACATCCACATATTTGTGGTTCTATTAACTTTGGGAGATTTAGTTTTCTCTTCCACAAAATGGCTACAAAGCACCATAACTTCTTGTAAGTACCAAATGCCCCCAATTATTTCATACTTTCTTGATATTGCCTTCATGAAGGTCTTTTGATCCAAATATTCCTAGTGAAATATCAATACGTATGCTAATGAAAAATTCTAGGTTTGGAGGCAGTATGGTTAATGAGAAAAGGATAGCTTCTACACTTAAATAATGTCAGGTTAAATCCTGGTTTTTTTAGCTAGTGTGCCCCCTGCCTGGACTTTTCACAGTTTGATTTCTTTACCCTGGGTACACACAATCATACTACTGAAAATGAAAACATATATTTGGCTATCTTCTGTGGCACTTCTGGATTTTCTCCGAACGTAACTTGGCATATTGGTTTTTAGATAAATGCAGCTTGTTTTACGGAAATAGCACAAAAATCATGAAATAGTTCCAAATGGAGAACCACATGATTAGAGTTCCTATCCCCATTTGCTCTCAGGGTATGTGGCAATGAGTGAGTCATTGTCCCATGCCTCCTCCGTTGCTTCATTTCTACAATATGCTAGGAGAAGGGGAGGAGGACTCCAAAGTCCTTTTCATTATTAATAACTAATGGTTCTAAAAATATTCTATTCATGTTTTCCCCATCCTGCTCTCTCCCTGGAGAACATGGAGAGTCCCGCCCCTGCCATTCCGCACTACCCAGTTACCCAGTTTGCATTCTTTCTAAAACACTTTTAATGAATATTGTATTTTAAAAATTTTTCATTTTAAAAATGATGTTGACTCATCAGCAAGATAAAAAGATCAAGAAACACGCCACAAAGTTCCTTTGAAACCTCCAGCATGCCTTATCACTAAGAGAACATGAGCCGTAGTAGCTGATGTCTCCATCCACTCACTGGGGAATGTGATTACTAATAAGGAAGAAGCATGCAAAGGCCCTTTTGATCATCAAAAGCAAAGGATTAGTGTTTACATAGAATGTGTTGTTTACGTTGATACTTCATATTCTTAAAATTCAGAAGCTGATTTCTGTATACTTTTAAAAAAATTTTTCTAACATACAAACTCATGAAGAAGGAAAAAAATCCAGAAGCTGGAAAATGATTGTTCCTAATATGTCTGTGCATCTGTGTGTGTGCACTGGGGTGGAGATGGGGGGGTATTATGGTGGCAAAGGTGTATGTGAGTTGGCCCTAGCAGGGATCTGCCACCAAATCAGTGTCCTTGAGTAATTTACTGAACTTCTGACCAGCCATGCTCTCATCACCCAATAAGAATTTCAGTTAATGTTCTCAAGCAAAACTTAACTCTTCTTGGAATAATTCAAAATGTTTGTTCTAGGCTCTAGTTGTCCTTCAGTTTTTCTTCTTTTGTTTTTCCATAATTTATCCATTTATTCAAAGTGTATTTATCATCTATTTTTTATGGGTTAGTCATTTTTTTTTCTAGACACTAGGGCCTCCAAAGAGTTAAAAACAGACCAAAATTTGGTATTCATGTGGAGAACTGTCAATGGTTTGTTATTTATTAATAACTTATAAACAGTTTATTATTTATACTCTATATAACTAAAGACGAAAAAAAAAGCAAATGAATACAATATGTTTCAGAAGGCAGGAAGGACTATGGGGAAAACTGAGATAGTGGAGGTTATTAGAAGTATTAAGAACAGAGAACAGAATAACTCTAAATGGAAGGTGAGAAATAGCCTCAGAGGTGAATAAAGACTCAAAGGATGTGAGCAAGATAGGAAGTAATCCAGGAGAAGAGCATTCCAGATAGAAGGAATAACAGGTATAAGTTGTGAAGCACAAGGTGTCTGATGCTTTGACAAGGTAGACCTGTAGTTTCTAGAGATGGGCAAATAGACTTTGCAGGTGGGTCAGAGGAAAAATCAGCAGCCAAATCACATGTGGCTTTGCAGACTGTTGTCTTTTCTTTGTAGCAGAAAGGGTAGCCCATGGTGGACTTTGGTAAGGGGTGCTGCATGGTCTGACTTTACTAGGATTGTTCAGACTGCTATGAAGGGCAGAGCCCTGCTGATTCAGTGACCCAACTTAGAGATGATGATGACGTGGACCAGGGTAGTAGCAGTAGAGGTGATCTAGGTGGTCAGAATTATAATATATTTTGGACATGCTGGGGGCACATGCTTGTAATCCCTGTACCTGGAGGGCTGAGACAGGAAATTGCTGGCTCACAGCCAGCCTCAGCTACTTAGACCCTCAACAAGTTAGTGAGACCGCATATCAAAATTAGGAAGATAGGGCTGGTGGTGTATCTCAGAGGTAGACTGTTCCTGGGTTCAATCTCTAGTACAGCAAAAAATAAATAAATAAAATTTTAAAAAAGAATATATTTTGAAGATTTCCCCATCTTATAGATGCTATGAATTATTAAGTCCTAAAGATCTAAGATTTAATGGGAAATATCTCATTCTATTAACAAGGTATGCCTTTAGATTATGGCTTTTTCCTTCTACTAGGCTTACTATAGTTTCTCTCACTCTACAGTTTTGGGTTTTGTTTATTTGTTTTGTTTTTGGGCCTGGAGATTGAACCTTGGGACATTTTACCACTGAGTTGCATCCTTATCCACAACCCTTTTTAATGATGTTTTGTTTTTGTTTTTGTTTTTTTAATTTTAAACAGGGCTTAACTAAATTACCCAGGTTTGCCTTGAACTTGTGATCCTTCTGCTTCAGCCTCTGCAGTACCTGGTATTGCAGGTATGCATTGTCATGCCCAGCTACTCTACAGATGCTTTTTTCATAGCTTTCTGTGATTCAGACATATGCATCAGTCACAGTATAATGGTAAGAACCTTACAAAATAAATTATTGCAGTGAACTGTGACATGTAACTAATATCTAAACATACACCCCCCCCCCCACCAAGGATCCAGGTTGTGTTGCTTTTCCCAAACTATTTAGGAAATGACCTTATCTACAGATCGAGTCTCAACTTAAGCCAAACAGAGACCTAACTGATAAAATGCCAACTGCAGATTCACCTTGCTCTCTGGTGACCACAGTTCTTCATAGCCTGCCCCCCAGTTTCCTGACAGTTATTCATTACTTCCCAAATCCCAATCATAGTGCCCAGTGTGAATGAACATTTGGAAACTTGCAATGAGTCAGAACCAACTCTGAATGGAACAACAGTACAATTTAAATCTAGGTTTTTAGGGTCTATGTGCATGGACATCAGAGAGAGAAGAAGGATATTATAAATCTGCCTTACATTGGAGCTCACACATTATCCATGCAACAATTGTATATGTGTGTGTGTGTGTGTGTGTGTGTGTGTGTGTGTGTGATAAGTAAAAAGCTCTAGTTAAAAAAGTGCACACTAAACCATGGAAAATACTTGGCCATTCCTGGTATATTTAAACTCCAGGATCATCTACATCATCAGTGATTAATCCACAACAATAATTCCCAAAACCTCAGGATATTGGACTCTGTGGGGTAGATTATTTAGAGTCTGTGTTTTCCAAGAACTCTCTCCACCAGAATGGCTTAAGTACAAGCAGAATCCTAAGCACAGTTAGCTCGTTAGTTATCCAGTACAACTCTTGATTGTCAGACACAAAAGTTCACCAGAGGCAGGGACTATCCTGGATACCGTCACAAGGTTAAAAAGTGCAATTGTCAGTATCTGGCACAGTACTACTGCCCTTACATTATTCAGTCTCTGTCACTCTGTGTTGACCACCATTCTAAACAATCCAGTGGCCACACAGAATGTCTCTCCATGGGAAGCAAGTCTTGCTTGCCTTAATAATTGTAATACATTAACATATAAGGAAAATAGCTGCATCTGTTTCTTGAATCCTAACTAGTAAATGCTGGTACTCAAAGTTTTCCTTTCTTCTCTGTAAAATACACAGGGAACCAAGAAAGCTAATAATCATCAACTCAGTCCCCCAGGACATTTCTCTGTTAGAGCAGATCTGCTTCCAAGCAAGCAGCTCTAATTTTAGATTAGCTGTAAATATATTTTGACCTTAGTTTTTCTCCTAATAATTCTTTTGTAGTGAATTTTGATTGTTACGAATATTTTTTTTTTCCTACTGCAGTTTTGGCAAGTATTTTATTTTTTTTGCCATACTGGGGATTGAAACTGGGGGCATTCTACCTCTGAGCTACACTCCTGGCCCCACTTTTTATTCTTTATTTAGAAACAGGATCTTACTAAGTTGCAAAGGACCTCACTAAGTAGCCGAGGCTGGCCATGAACCTTCAATCCTCCTGTCTCAGCCTCCCAAGTACTGGGATTACAAGCGTGTACCACCATATCAAGCATAATATTGTGTTTAACACATCTTGTTTATAGTTTATAAGTACATATTCATAGTGTGTGTGTGTGTGTGTGTGTGTGTGTGTGTGTGTGTGTTAATGAGGATTAAACACAGGGTCTCAGTGCATGGTAGGCAAGCACTCTATCATCAAGCTATATCCTTGACTCCTAATTTTGTTATTTTTTTCAATTAAACAATTTTGAAATTATTTATGTAGTGTTTTATGTCTCTTACACAGATAGAGAAACTAAGGATCAGAAAGCAAACCAGTTTCCACAGAGTAATAGTCAGGTTTATGTAGAACAAAGAATAGGTTCTGCACTTTTTCATACATTTCCCATATTCTGCTCATGACTGTATTTGCCAATGTAGTACTGAAATAACATTGGCTATTCATTTACCAATAAGATATAACCAAAACGATCTATGAGACTTCCTCAATGCTCTTTGAGAAGTCTTCGAGCAATACGTTTGGCAGAAACAAGAGGCATGTGAAGGTCATTATGTTTATTCTCATGAATCATAACAGATTCCTCTACAATGTTGTAAACTTCACTACTGCTGGGCATGATGGAGCATGCCTGTATCCCAGTACTTGGGAGGCTGAGACAGGAGGATTACAGTTTCAAGGCCCATTTCAGCAACTTAGCCAGGCCCTTTGCAAATTAGTAAGATCTTTTTTCAAAATAAAAAGAACTGGGGTGTATCTCATATAGAATTTCCCTGTCGTCAATCCCCCCCCCCCAGTACAAAAAATACAAACAAAAACCCACAAAAATATCACTACTGCTGCCTTCCTCATTCCCATCTATGGGCTATTTGGCTTGTGGACTCTTGCTTTCTTTAAAAGCATTCCCCTTACCCCAGTGTGAAACATCTTTACTGTAAAACCAAGTGAGCTGGTAGCAATTCTACTACATTGCTCATTTATACTCTCTTTCTGTATTGAGCCATAGGAGAGAGTTATAAAGACAGTAAAGACAGTGCATCATGACATGATGGGGCCATAAAACCATCAATCATACCCTATGGATGTCAATTCAAAGTCCTAGTTGGTTCAAATGACTGCCCCTGTGGCAACATCTAAACTAGATTGAGGGATTTCTATTTTTCACCCACAAGGGAATGATTGCTACAGGATTTTCCCTCCTACTCTGGACAACCAGTTATCTGGACAAAATATATGATTTTTTTTTCAGATATTGGAAAAACAAACATACAAATTATGGTACCTGAGAAAAGAAAACAGCAAAGGTATGATCAGTTATCACCCAGAATTTCTGCCTAGAGGAAATTATGAGATCATCATGCAAGCTAACTCTAGGGCTTCACTGGGTGGTGGAGTCAGAGAAGCAAAAGCAAGAATGAATGCAAAACTACAAAGTCAGGAGGACAGCACAATGTTATTTTATTTATTTGTCTTGAAACTGTCTCACTAGATTCCTGAGAGTCTCACTAAAATGCTGAGACTGATCTTGAACCTATGGTCCTCCTGTCTCAGCCTCCCAAGATTACAGGTGTGCACCACCATACCCAGCACAATGGTATTTTTAAAGTGATGAAAGAAAACATAAATGAACTTAGAATTCTATATCTCAGGGAAAATGAATACTTCTTTATTTTTGTCCCCAGATCACTTGCTCCATAAGATTTGTTAAACAAATCTCAGTCAGAAGAAAAAGGATATTAGATGGGAAACTGGAACTATAAAAAGAGAATGAAGAGCACAAAAAAAGGTAAAGTTTATAAGATATTTATTATTAATTTAATTATTAAATATAATTAACTTTTAAAACCAAAAAGTAATAGGTTTATAACACATGTAGCCTATGTGTTCTCATGACTTCTGTTCGACATTGGATTAGATGTTGTAGCTAATGCAATAAGGAGAGAAACATTTAAAAACCTACTGGAATTTGTAAGTGGTTCTGGCAAACAACAGTATCCAAAGTCAATATCTAAAACCAGAAGCACGATTAAAGATGGGAGTAGAAGAAGGCAATGTGTTTTGGCTGCTCCTGGACTTGGAACTCAACCAACCAGAAAGGAAGACTTCTTCTTGGCAAGAGAAGAAAAGCAGTCAGAATGCAACAGCAGAAAGCCAGATGAAATGTGGTTGAATTGGAAGCAGCTCAGAGAGTAGAGGACTAAGAAATAGCTCTATGCATCTCATCAGGTAAGCAGGGAGCAGAGGCAGGTGGCATCTTGGTGAGCCCCCCTTGGGAGCTGGCAGCTGCTGGGACCTGTGGTTCTCAAAGACCGACTCTAGCAAAGAAGCTAAATCTTGTCATGAAAGTGATTACAGAAAAACAATACCAAAAGTAATTGCATTCTTTTCCCCACACTCAAATACCTCAAGATATAACTCTCCAAACTTCTCAGCCAAATCACCTGGTGAACCCCTGTGGCTGCAGCTGAACTTAGCAGGGCCAAGAAATGACAGGTCCTTCCTGCAGAAACCCCAGTGGCTACATCCTGCCTCATCAAGATCACTGTGAATCTCCAGACCAACCAAAAAATCACCCAGTGAGTTCCAGTGACTGCACATGAATCTGTAGGGACACTTCCTACAAAGACCTGAGCAGTGCTCTTCAAGACTGCAAATTTACAAATGGTCCTACTGGAATACTGCACAATTGCAGGGAATTGCTTGACAACCAGCAAACCCATGATGTCTATGAGTTTAAAAAAAACAGCCCTGCAGAGATTTGGGTGGGTGGCCTCAGTCAGCCACAGCACATCCCTAGGGACACTTGAGTTAGCAAGACTTAGGACTGGTGGTTCACCCTGCCCCTGCAGGGTCTCTGGTGATCAATGCAGGATCACCAGTAGTGGTGTCAGTGGGGTGAAATAATTTAGCCAACCATTTGGCAGGCTCAGAAGACTCTATACTCTCTTCTGAGGATGTTTGGGCACCACAAGTACTGAGACCAGTGGCCAGCAAGGTCACATGTAACCACAGTTGCTCAGAACAGCAGGGGAGTATCTAAGGCTAAATATAAATAGCTCAGCCAACCAAGCCACAGACTGAAAAAGTACAATCTCTCCCTGCAGGAGTTTCAGCTCTGAAAGCAGGGAGACTAAAAAGGCCAAGGTTCAGCAGGCTTTCATGTGATAGCAGCTGGTGGAGCTGGTGGAGTCTAATTTTTCTTAGACAACCATGTTGCAGGTTTGGATCACCACACTGTTGGCCAACAGGGTTTGTGCCTAGTGATCAAATATGCCAGTGACTGACTGCACTACAGGTGATTGGAACCATTGGATAAGCAGTGGTATCTGTGGGCTATCAAAGCTCAGTCAGCCAGGCCAGAATTGTGGAACATCATAATCTCTGGGCCTGCTGAGCTTAGGCTCAGTGATCACAGAAGCTAAATGCCAGCATCCCACATCATTTAATGTTTTTGCAACCAGCAGAGCAGTGATGGTGTCCTTGGGGCATTAAATTTCAGGTAACAGGCCACAGGCTCTGAATGAAACATTATAATCTCTGGTCCTGCTGAGTTTGTGCCCAGAGAACATAGAGGCCTGCAGCATTTCAGAGACTTCTGCTCTCTTGCACTAAGAAGTTTATCCTGTGTAAGTAGTTCTGGGTGACTAATTCAAAAGTCTGATTATATAGGACAGATTTGTTGAGGCAAATATAGACTGCCATCATAGGTCTTATTGTAAATTGACAAAAAATAGACATAGATGTCCCACATAAAGAAGAAGAGAATTCCAAGACAAAATGAATGCAAACCTGAGAATTCTAAAAACATGAGAACAAAGG
>PVLC010023776.1:0-25197 GCA_004027655.1 Graphiurus murinus | reverse complement strand
GCAATATTGTTAGCAATATTGATTTTTTTTACTTGGATTAATGTATGTTAAACAGGAAAATGCAGGCATTAGTCAAGTACATTATAATCATCTATTGTTGAGAGGGGAAGTTTAGGGGCTGGGGTGGGGCTCAGAAGTGAGGCAGTTCCAGGGTGCATCCAAATGTTCTAGGCTCAGATCCTGATGACTGCCAGGACTGCCAGACCATCCACCGGCCAGCGGCTGGCGGTGTGGAGGAGGTGGGGGCTTCACCTGCAGTTCATTCCCCTTCTCTGCCTTTTAGAATTACAGCCTTAAATATAACCAACCCACTACCCAGGTGCATCAGCCTCTGCCCTCGACCTCCCTGTTCCCCTAAATTATAAGAGGAAATGTGGGATGCAGGTGTTCTAGGCCACGCAAGTCTGCCAAAGTTTTTCACTTATCTGCTCAGATTCCGCATAGCCCCACCGCCCCACCTCCAGGTTTCCTGGCACCTGTGACCATCCTGCCATACTCTGGGACCTCAGTTTATAACCTGGCATCCCCTATGAGCGCAGCGTGGCCCTGAGTCAACCTACCTTATACACACGGGCCCACACCTGTTAGTCCTGAAAAAGACACGGAGTAGGAAGCACCTAGAGACCCTCCTGCCCTGCCCGACCCCATACTTTGGAAAACCCATCACCCCAGAGAAACATGCAGGAGAGACAGTCAATCCCCCAAGCAGCAGCGACCAGGTAGGAAGCTCCCCACTCCCGCAAACAGGTCCCACCACCCCACCCCGCTTTGGTGGGTTAGGGAACAAGGCAGTACTCTCTCCTTTCCCTATTAACCCCCCTCCTGCTTCCTGGGTCACCGCATTTATGGTGCAAGACTCCTAGATGCACAGACCTGATGTGCTCACGAAGGTCTTTCAGAACTCCACAGAAACTAAAGGGCAGGCACAAGATCTCTCTTCAGGAAAGAGCAAGTGTGGGAGGTGTAAAGGGAAGACTACTGGATGCTGGGCAACTCTATAATCCTACCTGACTGGCGCTCAAACCAAGGGGCAGACAAGCTTGCCCTGAGTCCCCTAGGTCGGAAATGCCGGACTGGTACTGGTGCCAGCCACAGAGCAGACAGGATAGGAAGGACAAGAAAAGAAAGCAAAGTGTGGCAAGCATGAAAGGAAGGGAAGGAAGAGACTCAACTTAGAGAAAGCAAAAGGCAGGGACTGCCGAGCAGGCCCGGGAGGGCGCTCACACCAGGGGAGAGGAGCCCAGAATACTGTTTTATTTTTTAAATCTTCTAGGTGTCTGCGGGTCAAATAAAGACAAGGGCGGTAACGATTATTCTGTTAAATCTATGGTACTTGACTGCGCAAACACTAATTGATTAGACACCAAAATGATTTGTTTAAAGAGTTTTCCTTTCCAAGTGCAGCTGCTCTTAGATAAGGGTTCCTGTTGCCCGGCGAGGCTGCGGAGTTGGCTGAGTGGGCAGCCTGCCGGGCTGCCGAGTGCGAGCCCGAAATTCGTTTGTGGTAGGGTGGCAGTCCTAGCCCAGCCAACCTGAAGTTGCTCGCTGGGCAGGGACCGGTGACTTCCAGGTTCCTCTAAAGCCTGGTTTTTGCGCTATAGACCAACCCAAAGGGATTTTGCCCTTCACCCGCCCCCTCTGAGTTTTCCTCACTTCTAATTGCTTTGAAAGTCAACTACCAGCGCCCACTCTCTACCCGTTGTCCTTTCCAAACCCCAGCCTGGTGCCCTACCCTGCTTAGCTAATCCAGTGCAGAATCTCCAAACGTGGAGGCAACAAAAGAAGAGTATTCACAGGGGCCTGAAATCTGGAAAAAATCATGGCCCATGCAGTCTGGGTAGGCTCCCTTTCTAATATACTTCAACGACATAGGTTATAACCAAGACAGACCCACTCAAGTGTTGGCAGCAAGAAGTCAACTTCCTCAAAACTGGGCTGGCTGTGTCCAGCACCAGGTCCTGTGGCCAGAGAGTTAGCCAGGAGCCTGGACCCCCTCCCTCAGCCCCTATAGCATCAGGGCACCCCGTTTTACCTCAGTGGTCTTGACATGAAGCCTTGAAAAGCCCTCACCAAAGTGAGCGACCTCCAGAGGATTTCAGCCCCAGAGAAGCTTCCTCTAGCCCACCCAGGGTCCCAGGAAAGCAAGCAGTTTTCTTCTGCCCATAGAATAACAGACCCAAGCAGAATGGCCACACAGGCAGCTCTCCATGGTTCTTGGAACTTTGAGTTATCTGGGGTTGGCACAAATGGAGAGCCCTTCCTTTCAGCAGAGCATCTTCTCTATGGGATTTGGGGGGATAAGCAAGACATGAAACAAAGTACAAAAATGCCTAGTTAAAATTTTCTCCCATGGGCAAAAACCCTAATTTAAGAAAAAAAAAAAGAAAAAGAAAAAGCAGGGAGGAGGGGAGTTAATAGAAAAAAAAGTAAATAAAAACTATGAACAAATTGAAGATCAAAGAATGAAAAGGAGGGCTGGAATAATTGGTCATGACTTCCTTGGCCCCCAGAAAATGAAGTCACTATTTCTTTCTTTCTTTCTTTCTTTCTTTCTTTCTCTCTCTCTCTCTCTCTCTCTCTCTCTCTCTCTCTCTCTCTCTCTCTCTCTCTCTCTCACTGAGCTATAACCTCAACCCAGTGACTAGTTTTTTGTGTGTATTATTTAAATGGCTTTCAATAGTAATTCACCAGGCCACTCCCTTCTAAATTTCTTGATGTTCTACTCTAAACCAATAGCAATTTTCTGAATAAAATTTCTCCAGAGGTAAGACTCCAGAGGAAATAAGAGAGCCTGGCAGGAAGTTCCCAGGACCAAATCCTTCAAGCCCAATTATTAAAAGCACTACTGTAGCCAGATATCACAGAAGTAGTTCCTCACCAACCATTTAATTCTAGACTGGCTGCAAGCATCAGAAATGCTAGTGAATTCATTCTGAGGTTCCAGCCAAGGAGTCAGCCTAGCCCTGAGACCCTCAGTGAGGATATTTGTCCTGATACATAAGGTTGCTGTTTATGAGACCAAGAAGTGGAAAATGTTGATGGATCAGGAGACTAGAAACATTTCTTTGAAGCGGTCCTAAAAACTAGGACCAGGCCCCACATGTTAAATTCTACTGCTCACAAAGAGAACTAAAGCATTAACTCTGAAACTGATAGGTTTTCAGAGAACCTTGTGTGGCCAACATTTAGAGAAAGACCTTATTCTTTCTCTTTTCTAAGCCAAGTGGGGTTGCCTGGCAAGCTTTAGCCCACCCAACACACACACACACACACACACACACACACACACACACACACACACACACATTATACCTGCCCACTAGGCTCTTCTTCTGATATTTATAAAATAAACATCTTGAAATCCTTGTTTCCATGCTGATATTGCCAGCAACATGCACACAGTGAATAGTCCTATTTCTCTTTTTTAAAAACATATACTTGCCTATACTTTTCTGATGTTGATTAACACTAGTTTTTCTTTAAAACCCTGCAGCTACCCAATATCTAAGCAGCTAATTATAAGCCCTCCTCTCTGTCACACATATTGTCTTTATAAGTATCCAGGAACTCTTCCTTGGACTTTCCCTTACCACTCATAGAGCATCTAATGGGTACCGGGCATTGTGCTGGGAACTTGGAGGGGAAAAACGACAAAAAGTGATCCCAGCCCCCTGGCAGTTGACAATCTGTCTAGTGTTCCTTCACCCACCCCACCCCCACACACACACAGGCACCATCACCTTAACTAGGTCTGAGAAGAGCATCCTGCCTACCCATTACACATCCTTAGAGGAAATTTACCTGAGAGTCAAGTAAGAATAATATGTTTCTGACTAAGAACTCACTATAACTCATCAACTACAGGAAAACAATGGTTAAATAAAAAGTATGAATAGTCAAGAAAGATGAGGGAGATTTGCAAACCCTGCACATGCATTTTTAAAACTATTTTATAAAAAAGTGACAAACATTGAACTAAGCAAGCCCAACACATACTGTTCAGATTTCCCCTTCACTTCTCTATTAGGAACCAACATGGAAACAGGCCCCCTTTTTGAAAGGTCCCTTGTGAGGAGAGGGTGAAGTTGAACTCACAGGATCCTAGATCTCTTCCAGTGGCCTCCAGGGGCTCAGCTAGAAGCCTCACATGAAGGAAGGTTTCTAGGATCAAGTCCCTAATTACCTACACAAAGAGAAAACCATGAACAATTTGTGCGCTTGGTAGTATTTACTTCTTTCTTTTAACACACTGCCTTTTGGGAAGAGAGTTGTCATAAGGGCAAATCAATCATTTCAGTGGAATTAAAATGGGGGGGGACAGCTTAGCTCAAAGGCTGCCTGCTACTTTAACCCATTGTTAGGTCTCAGACGAGAGCCCCATGCTCTATGCTATGGGAAAAGAAGACAAAAACAATAAGGGGGGGGGGCTTAGCTTCCCACCAACATATTGTGATCCACTAGACAGGAAATATGTTTTATGCTTGAGTGTATGTGTAGTATAAAAAGGTAGATATAGATATAAGTTAAAATAGAGTGATTTGGTTTCTGGGTTTGTTTTGGCCAGTGCATTTTTTCCAGAAAGGCCCTACCTTTCTGGGGATTCCAAATTCCTAAGTAACAAGTAGACATGAAGTCCACATCTGAGATGGACCCACGTTTCCTGGGCCTCCATACACAATATTTGGATAGGATGGGAGTGTCTCTGGGACAGCCAGATTAGTCAATCCAAGAACAGGACACATTCAAGAAAGTCAGGTGGACAGTACACCCACTGATCTCACCTACCTGAATAACTGATGTTGCCCTCCCTGGTGGTGGCAGGGGCCTGGGCAAAGAGGTATGCCTGCTAGTACCTTAGCTGATGGGGATTTTCCCCAAGAGTTATCCAGTTCAAATTTTTGTCATGGAGAATCAACCATCCCCATTTCTACCAACTCAGCCCTGGTCTCTCCAAGGGTCGGGGAACATTTGCAATGGAAACACCTCTCCAGCCCCATGTCCCAGCAAACAAATCTACAATCTGAGTTTGGCCCAGCACAGGCCACACACAAACTTTTTTCCCTATCTAGGCCGAGATACCCAAACTCTGAGAGGCTGTCCCCATTGTGAACACCAGTCGCCCGGGGCTGAGGCTCGGCTGACCCGGCCATAACTGCCAAGAACCCGACAATGGGCACATCTGTCCTTCTCTGAGGGATGAAAGCACCTAAGCGGACACGGCTCTGCCTTTTGTTAAGGATTTTTTTTTTCTCTTCCTTTTGTAATGAAAGAAAGCCACGGCATGTGGCGGCCGGGTGTGCGACCCACACTGGGGGCTTCCCCACGCGTCCTCACCAGAGCTAAGGACTAGGTTCGATTCCCAATTGGAGCGTGACTGTGGGAAAGGCGCAATTACTCCCAACGCCGGATTAATTTTCAAATCTGGAGGCTTCTCTCAGGGACGCCGGGAAAAGGGCGTCCCTACGGGCCAAGCGGAGACCCGCGCCGCCGCGTTCACCCTGCCTGCGTCAGTACTTCTCGCAAGCAGTGGCCTCTGGGTGCTTCACCAGGAGAGCTATAGAGGCAACCGCTGGAAGGGCCCGAGGCCCGGCGGACGTTAACAGGGGAACCCACCTGGGTACTCCCCACTCCCTCTCCTCCCCCACCCCGCCGGGTCTCCGGCGAAGCCAGAGCGCAACCTTAATTATGAGCTGCGCTGGAGAAGGACCCCGGAGGCTAGGGACGGCGAGGTATGGCCCCGATCGCGACTGTTGGATCTGAGTGCTCCTTTCCCCGGGGCACGGGTAAGGAAGGGTGGGCAGAGGAATATCCCGGAGGATGAGGGTGCCGGGTCCACAGCTGCCAAACTGACCTAGTTAGATATTTGAGCCCCTCTCCCCTTCATGGGCCGGGAATTAAGCGTGGGGAAAGCGCCGATTTCCAGAGGTCCTCCGGAAACAGAGCTTAGTGGAGCGGGCTGGAAGGGGTGATGACATACTCCCCAGCTCCCCAGGCAACCTTCCGGGGAAGCAGCAACTGTAGAGAGAGGGGCGGCGACTCTCCAAGCGTAGCGCGCCCGCCGCGATAAGAGCCCAGCAGAAGCGTCCTGGGGCTGGAAGGAAAGAGCCCACCCGAGCCAGGGAGGCGAGGGGGGAGCGAGTCTCCTGGGATCCGGGCAGCGGCCCCAGGTCGCGCTCCGCCCCAGTCCTTTGCTCGCGCCCGCCGCTCCCGGGCCTTCCGGCGCCGCCGGGAAGGCGCAGGGCCCCCACCTTCATTTGTACGGGGACGTCACCAGCCCGGTTGGCGGGGACCGGGAGGGCGGGGCCGGCCCAGGCGCATGCGCGCGGCTCCCGGTAGGCGTGAGGGCGGGCCGCGGCCGCGGCGGCGGCAACTGAGCCACGGCCACAGAGTCTTCAGCAGTAACCCAGCCATGGCTCGAGCTGGCGAGCGGCGGGGGCAGGCAGCAGTCGCGGCGAGCGCGCGGGCCGCGTCAGGGGAGCTGGGGGCCTCACAATTCTGAGAAGGAGCGGAGTGAGAGGGGCCGGGGCTTGGGCGGGCTGGAGGCATCGAGCTCTCCCAACGACACGGATCCTTTTTGGAAATTAATATTTTAAAAAAGCAGAAGACGCAGAGGGGAAGGTGGGGGGCAAGAGAAAAGGCGAGACACATACACGCGCACACACATACAGAGACAGAGCCCCGCAGTGAGAGGAAGGAAGAAAGGCAACAGTCGCCGGCAGCCGATGTGAAGACCCGACTCCGTGCGCCCCTCGCAGCTTCTGCCCGGCCACATCGATGTTGTGTCCGCCGCCCGCTCGCCCGGATCACCATGAACGCGCAGCTGACCATGGAGGCGATTGGCGAGCTGCACGGGGTGAGCCATGAGCCAGTGCCTGCCCCTGCTGACCTGCTGGGCGGCAGCCCCCACGCGCGCAGCTCGGTGGCGCACCGCGGCAGCCACCTGCCTCCGGCGCACCCGCGCTCCATGGGCATGGCGTCCCTGCTGGACGGCGGCGGCGGAGGCAGCGATTACCACCACCACCACCGAGCCCCTGAGCACAGCCTGGCTGGTCCCCTGCACCCCACTATGACCATGGCCTGCGAGACTCCCCCAGGTATGAGCATGCCCACCACCTACACCACCTTAACCCCTCTGCAGCCGCTGCCGCCCATCTCCACCGTGTCGGACAAGTTCCCCCACCATCACCACCACCACCATCACCACCATCACCCGCACCACCACCAGCGCCTGGCGGGCAACGTGAGCGGTAGCTTCACACTCATGCGGGATGAGCGAGGGCTGGCTTCCATGAATAACCTTTATACCCCCTACCACAAGGATGTGGCTGGCATGGGCCAGAGCCTCTCGCCCCTCTCCGGCTCCGGTCTGGGCAGCATCCACAACTCCCAGCAAGGGCTTCCCCATTATGCCCACCCGGGCGCCGCCATGCCCACCGACAAGATGCTCACCCCCAACGGCTTTGACGCCCACCACCCGGCCATGCTCGGCCGCCACGGAGAGCAGCATCTCACGCCCACCTCGGCCGGCATGGTGCCCATTAACGGCCTTCCTCCGCATCACCCCCACGCCCACCTGAACGCCCAGGGCCATGGACAGCTCCTGGGATCGGCCCGGGAGCCCAACCCTTCGGTGACCGGCGCGCAGGTCAGCAATGGAAGTAATTCAGGGCAGATGGAAGAGATCAATACCAAAGAGGTGGCGCAGCGTATCACCACAGAGCTCAAACGCTACAGCATCCCACAGGCCATCTTCGCGCAGAGGGTGCTCTGCCGCTCCCAGGGGACCCTCTCGGACCTGCTGCGCAACCCCAAACCCTGGAGCAAACTCAAGTCCGGCCGGGAGACTTTCCGGAGGATGTGGAAGTGGCTGCAGGAGCCGGAGTTCCAGCGCATGTCCGCGCTCCGCTTAGCAGGTGAGCGGGCCGCGGGGCTGGGCGGGTAGGTGAGACGTGGGGTGTGGAAGCCTGAGAACCTGAGGCTGGGAGAAAAGGAGAGAAGGCTGGGCTGGTTTCACCACCCGCTCTCCTCCCTGAGGGGCTCCCTGGGTCTGCAAGAGCCGGCACTTGGCTCCGGGAGACGACCGCCACCTCCGGGGCTCAGTGCATTGGGCTGTGGAAGGCTATGGGAACTAAGCCTCGCGGCCTCGGTGACTGTGGATGCATTTGTGCTGGGGACCACGCTGCTGGAGAGTCTTATAGAGGGAGGCCGAGAGAAATCCTCGAACCTGGCAGGACACGGTTTGTGCGTGGCTTCTCAGTTGAGCACTCCGGGTTTAGGAAGAGGGAGGCGATGCGTGCCTGGAATGGCGTGTCGGTGAACCCTTCCAGTACCCTCAAGTACACAGTCCGCGCTAGGCAGGAGCCGGCCGGAGCTGCCAGTCAAGGTTTGGTGGAACTCACTGCGGTCACCCCTTCCTGCGCTCACCCTATCTGCGCTGGCCAGGCTCCCGAAAACCGCACTTGAAAGAGTGCGGGCTAAAGTTCCAAAGCTGCCGAGCGGTGGATGTGTAGAGGGGACCTTTCGGAAGGGTTGGCACGCACTTTGAGGGTAGAACCGGCTGTGGAAAGGAGAGGGAGGGAGGCCGACCGTGCCGAGAGCCAGGTGAGAGCCGCGGAACTACAAGGGAGCTCCCAGCCGAGCCCAGGGACTGCCTTCGCTACCGACTCGCTTAGGACTTTGAAGTTCGTTTTTTTCCTCTGGGTGATTTTTCGTCTGAATCCCCGCGCACGAGGGCCGGGGTGTGTAAATGAGCCCCAGGTCTGCAAGCAGAGGTCTCCCGCGCCCGGAGCCCCGAGCCGGCCGCCTCGGAGTCGAGGGGGAAGGTCTCCATGACGTTGCGCAGTTACCGTGCCTGGTGGGGTAATCGGCCCGGCCCGTAGGCCGAGGGGACAGCTGAGCCCAGCCAGAACCGCGCCGGGGATTTCAGGCGGATTCCGCGACCCCTGAAGCCGGGCAAGGGGAGGTAGAGTCAAGGGCAGCCGAGGGCGGACTGGGTTTAATGAGACCTGGGCGGAGGTTGCCAAGTTGATTGACTCCCGAGTCCACCCCCCCGCCCCCGGCCCCATCTCTGCTGCGCTCCCCAGCCTCAGCCTTGGCGAAGAGAAAGGTAAAAGCCGGAATGAGGGTTTGTTAATTAACTGATCGTTCTCCATTAATTCGTCCCTGGAGAACGGGAGACAGTCAATCCGCTCCGAGCCGGGGGCACTGAGCCGTTTCACAGTCTAAAATTAAAGCGTGAGGCCGAAGCCCCCTCCCCCCATCTGGTGCCTGCCAATGAGAAGCTGGCGGGAGGCTGGTGCCCGCACCTGCGATTCCAGCCCCAAAGCCACCCAAAGCGTTCCGGGCGCTAGAGGCCTCCGGTCCCGCGCACCAAGCTGCTTGAGCCTCTGCCCTGACAAGTTTTCCAGTCTAGTTTCGTCCTAGCACCAAGTAAAGTATTCACACACACCCCTGCAGTCTGGAGCCAAGCGAAGCGGCGGACAGGAGGACCAGAAGGGAAAGGCTGACCGAATGCCAGAAGAATCCGGGGTCGCGCCTTTTCACTCTCTAGCCCTGTGTATCAGCACCATCTTGCCCCTCGTGGGCTGACCCAGATTCCCCCGCACCTGATGTTCCAGAGAGGGTGGGCGAAGGGCCCTTGCTCTGACTGCTCGGCCTCTGTGGGCACCCAAAGTGGTGCATTTTCACACGCCCACAGCGAGAGCCGAGGTTCCGGACCTTTTACCCCGGAGGTGCTCTCCAAGGCCCGCGGAGTGGACGGAGAAAGGTGAAGAGACAGTGGAAAAGAATGGTACTTCCTCAGGAAATCCCAGTCCTCACTCCCCACCCCGTGAAGGTACTTACTCCAGACTTCAGATTCTCTCCTGCTAGCGGTCTCCAGCCATCCTCGGGAAGGACAGACTGATGGGTTCTGTTCAGAAAGGACCCCCCCCCCGAGTTTTGGAAACCCAACCTTGAGCCCTGTCCTGTGTGAGTCCTCTGAGCTTCAGGCATGGAGAGCCAAGCTGGGGGTGGGGGCCTCCGACCTGCACTCCAGAAACCTGGCGGCAGGGTGCTGTACCTCTCCTGGGACCCAGGAGGTTATTGAAGGGGGGCTTCTGTCTCGATGCCTAGTAGTTTGTGGTGAGCCACACTGTCCCAGGAAGGTGGCTTTTTGTTGGAAAAAAAGTGAAAAATAGGATACTCCATCTAGGGCACCCCCTCAAAAAAAAAAACCCTAGGGGACTCCTGTTCTGAGACCTGATGGAGCATCATGTCTTTCACTTTTGATACTTTCACTTAAAGGAACAGTTCAGAGGGCTGGGACTGAGTGCATTGGGCGCCCAGGAGAGTCTCCTGCAAGGAACCTGGAGCAATCTCCTCATGCCACAAAACCATGACATAAGTCACTGAATAATATCCTGCCGTCTGGTAACATTTTCTTAGAAAGAAAAAAAAGGAAGGATCGTTTTCTGAGCCCTCCAAACGACGTCTGGCAAGCCAAGAGTCCTGTAGACTTGGCCTTGGTTGCCGGAGACAATTTGCCCTCTGCCACCTCGCCTGCGGAGTTGCCCCTTGCAGCTTTGCTTGCCCTTGCACTCCCCCCATCTTCTTCCCAACCCCCGTCGTGAGGCTGGGGCCCTCGGATTTCGGTCCCTTCGCTCCTCAGCGGGAGGTTGGCTTAGCCAGGGTCCTCTCTGTCAGTTCCCCTTGTTCCGCCGAGCCAGTAGCCAAGGGTCAAAACCATCCTCGCGTGGCAGCGTGTTTGGAAGGCGCTTTCCGGTCACGAAATCACAGCGCTGGTGGAAGACGGGCGACAGGAGGAAATTCTCACCAAA
Source organism: Graphiurus murinus (assembly GCA_004027655.1). Classification (NCBI taxonomy): domain Eukaryota; kingdom Metazoa; phylum Chordata; class Mammalia; order Rodentia; family Gliridae; genus Graphiurus; species Graphiurus murinus. The sequence goes on along the minus strand of PVLC010023776.1, from coordinate 14,380 downwards.
TTAACTACCTTTAAAAAATCAATATATGTTCCCTCAATGTAATACGTGCAGCCGCTCATTAAAGCGCAGCGCCACCAGGCTCGAGCTGCTTCTGGTCCCGAGTGGGGTGGGGAGCTGGGGGGGGGTGTGCCCCGACTCTGACGTGGGCGCCTATCAACACACGAGGAGATTAGTTTCCAATTAAAGATTTCAGAAGACTTTGACCACACAGCGGCAGCTGCCCGCTCCAGAAGAGGCTACGACCGACCTGTGGGCGCAGCGCGAAAGACTCGGAGGTGCCACGGCACCGCCTGAGGTTCGGACCGGAGCAGGGTCATTCTGACCCTGCCCGACAAGGAGGCAAGAAAATTTCCAAACCGCGCGGGTGAGAGGGTGGGGGAGCTACAGCACCTGGGACTTTGAGCCCCCTTCCGGTTCGGAATTTGCAGCCTAACGACCTGGAGGAGGACCTGAGCCCTGGGGAGCGGCGGGGGCGGGGGGCGGGGTCAGGATTCAGCCCGGAGGAGGCGGCGATGAGAAAGTCTCACCCGATCCAACCTGGGCCGTGTTTGCAGTGAGTGGCCTTGCGGCCTGGTTGATTGATAACTGGCCCCGCACAGGTCCATTTGCTTTTTGTTAATATTTATCCCGGCCAGTGCCATTTCAACTGTCCGGTTGCCTCCCCAGGCCTCCGGAGCTGGGCACGAGTGCTATGTTGGGACCTAGGAACCGCCCTCCCTCAATCCTCAAAGACTCCTGGGCAGGGAGGGAAGCCAGGACTGGGCGTATAGGACGTGGGAGCAGGAAGCGTTCCCCGGCGGCTCCAGAGTGGGAGCAGAAGCGCCAGGCGCACAGATTTCCTCGCACCCTGCCTCTTGGCGGCGGATCTCGAGTCGCTGCTCTGCGAACAAAGGGCTGTCGAGTCGGTCTCGGAGCCTGGGGGCGAGACCTGGACCCGCCTCCTCTCAATGTGACCCGGGAGGGCAGACTGTCAGGAGGAGCCCTAGAGTCCCAGAACCTGCCTGGAACGAATGGTAGATGCTATGGAAGTGCATTGGGTGGTCGCTGGACACACACACACACACACACACACACACACACACACACACACACCAGTCCATTGCAAAATCAAAAGATCTTGGGATAGTCACCAGAAGACTCCGTGGTACCTTTCTCAGTCATGTCTGTTCCCTCGAGGGTACAGGACAATAGTTCCCACTGTTCAGTTCCCATTAGGGAACACACGCCCCAGTGAGGAGCGGGAGGTGTGCTTGAGGTTAAGAAAAAGTGCACCTGTGGCAAAGGCTGCAGCTGCTCCTATAACCAGAATGAGCTAAACCTGCTTGCGAGACTTTAGGAGACTTGGTGACAGTGCAGCAAGGATGCCCGCCAGATGCAAACCCCCATAGCCATAGGGTGTCTGGCTATTCCGCCACCGACTGCACCCTGAGCGCCTTGGAAGCATCCAGAGAACAATCCCGGTAGGCAGAGCCACCTGCTCTGGCACCACCTAGATCGCTCAAAATCCTGCTGTTATCGCTGCTTGCCACTGACGCTTGGGACAGACGATACCAACAATAACACAGTTGTAGTGTAACAGCGAAGCCACCCAAAACCCAAGGTGTGTCTTTATTTTCAAACTTTGAGCTCTCTGCGAGTTGAGGGGAGCTAGACCGCTGCGCTCCCTGATTCCCTCCGTTTGGACTCACCTTCTCGGGGTGCCTGGACAGGCTGAACTTCGGAAGCTGCGCGCGCCCCCTGCGGGCAGCCGGGGCTGGACACGCTGCTAGTGTCCGTTGTTACGTGAGAAAAGGGATGCTTGCTGGTCTTTGTTTTTAGAGCACCGTTGTCCTGGTGATTTTCAAACAGATAACTATTTTGGCAGGAAGAGGGTGTGAAGGAGGAGGAGGATATCTAATGAATCTGTCGAGGTCCCCAACAATGCTTAGGGTTACTTACCCCACTGATGGAGACATTTCCATACCCCCAAAGTACACCCCAACTCTAACTTCCCTAAACAAGATGCCTGTTTGGATTTTCTATCCAAATGATGCTTTTGCTGGCATGTTTTTAACTTGAGAAAAACAGCGTCAGAACAGAGAAGGTGATCCTAGCGGCCAGAAGTTAGAGGCTGGGGCTAAGGGATATAGTAGACTCGGATTAGCGGTTCCTTTGTTTTGTTGTTTCCTCTTCCAGCAAACTGACTCGAATCAGGAGGCTGTCCTGAGGCCTGGGGCTGAGAAGTCTTTGTTTCTTCTCTTATGGGGTGAGTGAAAGGGAATCCAGAGAAAGGGACTCCGGAGGCCTTAGGCGCCTAGCCCGGCGCGTTGGCATGGCGTCAGGACCCTGGACAGGGCCCCACAGCCTTGTCGCCTGGTCCAATACTCTTTGCTCTTGAAAGGCGGCCAGGGTGCCTTTGAAAAGTTGTAGCTAGAAAACGAAAATTAACAGCTTATATTTCGAAGTTTATGAGTGCATGAGTCCCTTCCAGGAGTATATCCTGGCACAGTCAAGTAATCGAAGAGATCAAACCTATCCACATGGATCAGGTGATTGATATTTTTGTCCCTCCACAGCAGTTTTGCATGTGCATCTGAGTGCCTGTGCACACCTGCTTATAAAATCAGAATTTGCGTCCCTGTGGGTGTGACAGGGGTTGGATCATTAAGCTAAAACGTTCAATTCAGTCCCCTTGATCCGTGCTGGGGAAAATCTATAGTCATCTCTAATCTATGAGGTCTTTAAGGAGGTTGTTACACAAGCTGTTTGATGTCATCATTTCCACACCTTCATGGCAAGTTCAGCTAATCAAACAGATGCTGCGCCCAAAAGTTCTCAGAAGAAATAGTTTTTACAGAGAATATCGGTAAAATTTATTCCTGATTTTCCTGTAAAGCAGAAAATCCCCATCTAATGGCAGTGGGTAATTGGTAGAGGCCTTGTCCTTGAAGTGGCAATGTGCAGCATTCTTTGTGAACTCCACATATTGGAATATTTAAATGCATACTAAATATTGTAACTCAACCAAGGATCCTTGATGCATTGAATAACAAATGACTAGTTGCATTTCAGTCCCCATGAAAACAGCAAGATTTCCACCCTTTGGTAAAATGGAGTGGCTTCCAAACTATTGCAGCAACAGAAGGAGGATCTTACAGAAATCATGGTGTTAGAGAATTAATTTCTTACCATGCTGGAGAAAAGCATTCAACATATATTCATTAAATATGTTTTAATTGTTTATTTAAATTAGATTAATAAGTACTTTTAGAAGAAAGCCATCTTATTTCCACTTGAAAAATATCAGCTTCATAGTCCAGTAAAAAGGAAAAATTTACTTCTAATGTGCATGAATTTAGTGCACACTCATAAATTCCCTTCTCTTATCAATAGGTTTAATAGGGTTTTATTTCAATATAAGTATGTTAGTGCTAATGAAGTGCTAATTTTCTCATAAGATGGTAGGATTGGTTTAGGTGACTAGGCCAGTTACAGGACATTTTAATACATACAAATATTTATCATAGGGTCTTGCTATAGACTCATCTAATATGTTCCCTCCAAAAGATGTTACATTATCATAAAATTGGAATAAATTAGATTCTAGAAAATGTCTTCTCCTTTAGATGGGCCAATTTAATAAGACAACAGCTGAATATAAACCGGCCCTAATGTACAACCCATCAGATTTGGCATAACAGTGGATAAGGAAGGAACTTAAGTTTGTTGTGCACGTTCTACTTATTGAATACTGTGGCCAGCACATAGATATTTTCATTAAATAATACTGTCTATACCAGTTACTCGTAAGTCTTGCTACACATTGGAAGATTAAAATAAAAGCTAAGACGTGCCTGTCACATCAGGTATTCCAATGTACTTTGGATGGGGCATGACCTGGGCATTGGATTTTTAACTTTGGTTTTGTTTTACTTTTTTGAAACAGGGTCTTATTAAGTTGCCCAGGCTAGCCTTAAATTCAAGATCCTCCTGACTCAGCCTCCCATGAAGCCAGGATTACAGGTGCATGCCACTGCACCCCTACTTAATGACATTAGGATTTTTAAGAGCTCCCAAGTGGTTTTAATGTGCAGAAAAGTTTAAAAACTGGTAGTCTAAGTGGTAGTTACCATGATTTCCCCTGCTGCTGTCTTTAATAAGGTTAAATAATTTATCTGTAGTGACACAACTGGAAAACATCAATGCCTTAAACTCAGGACTCCCAATTCAAAGCCCAGAACCCTCTTATCCTCCAACTCATGCTTCTGTTGCCAGTTCAGGTCCACCAGGTCAGTGGACCCAGAACGTGAAAATGTCTGATTTACAGTCATAAACAATTTATAAAGTCTGTGCATAACAAACTTTTCGAACTTATAGTGTGGTATCTTCCCTTTGGGACATTCAAAGAGAGTTACTTATGGAAGCTCATTTCCTTTTTACTCGAGACACATAAGAGATTTTTTTTTTAATTGCTCTCTTTTGAAGAAGCAGCCAGAGAGAACTCAGGCAGTAGCAGAGCTAGACATGGAACTGACATCTCTCAGTCCATTTGTTCACTTAAACAATTATTGATGGGCAAGAGCCATCTAATTAGATGTGCTCTGTGGGTAGGTCCGGTCTGCTGGGAACCATCCTGGGAGGAGGGCCGAAGGGCCCAGATCCTCCTGGTATTTTCAAGCATTGGTGTTCTGCACTTGGGCAGCAATTGCATTTCTTGGCTCCTGCTTTGCTGTTCCAACGCTTGTATTTTAGGAATCTGCACATACAAAAAAATAATAAATTTAGTAAAACTCTGTATATATGCTGGCTACCATCCAGAGGACTACTTGCAATTTCCTTCCAACACAGAATGCTTCCAGTCACCCATGAGCTGCTCCTCTTCCTTTGCATATGCCAGAAGGTACTCAGAATCGACAGTTTCTGAAATCACTCCTTTCGTTTTCACATCTGGCGATGATCTCATAGTCCCAAAGAGAGGTTATCAGAAGAACACAATAAACTATGTGCTTTTCGCTTTCTTTCCTGTTGGCTTCTAAAACAAATCAATGGGGAAATTAAATAAACAAACGAGCGAAGCGCGCCACCTAGTGACCTCTGTGCTCACTGCCGGTTCCTCGACTGGAGAGCATGAGAGGAGTGGCTAACGCGATTCAAGTATTGATGGAGTCGCAAAAATCGTTCATTAAGGCAATTTAATCTTTGCTATTAAATGTCCTTTCAATTCATTTGGGGTAATTAAGATGCAGTTAAAGTGATTAAATTCTAATTACTTATGCTAGACAAAGACATATTTGTCACACTAATGCGGTTAACTAAGGACTCAGAAAGAAAGTTAACATTTACTTCAAATGATGCAACTGGAAAAATCAGTTCCTCTCTTCATCATTAATCCAGCAAGCTGGGTGATTATGTAATGGCACTACAGGCTCATTAAATAGGGGAAGTGCTGATTAAAATGACTTCTAAGAGGAAAACTTGAACCAGAAATACCTCAGTAACGTTGGATCAGCATTCCTGGGCAAAACTACTGGATATTCTTTCCTTCCAAACCCTTCACCTGAAGTAATAAACATCTTCCGAATTTTGTCCCGCTGTAACTCTTGTTATCAACCTTCAGACACTCTTAAATTAAAAGATATTTTAAAATGAGGTAGAGAGGGAAAAGGCAGATGGACAGGGATGGAGAGAGAATTCCTAAACTAAACAGAATGGACATTGCCACTACAGGCTTTGGAAGCCACTTTTCTTCACACAGACACCCTTCCTATTATGATGCAGGCCTTCTACCTCTCCCCAGTTCCATTTTTACTGCCTTTGACAAATGGGCACTGATCCCTCAGCAATTATGATTATGACACACTTGATTATTATGCATACTCTGAAAGTGCTAAGCACCTCTTTTGGAAATTGGTCTCTTTTTCCCACATTCACATGTGAAGCAGTCTTACATTATAAACCATCAGCTTATTGAGGCTATTGTACAAGAATCTCCACAGTTCCCAACCTATCATTTTCCTTGGGGAAAGATCCAAGAGCAAGAATGATCAGTGAGATAATTAGGAATTTTTTTTTTCCTGAAGAGGTCTGCATTTTTTAATACAGTTAAATTTGCATACTGAAACCATAATTGTTGAAGTTGTCTTTTTCACTGTTTGTCCCATTGAATATTATATCATAAGCAAAGAAGCTAAAGTTATCAAATTCATCAGTCACTCAAGTCAAACAACTACCTTTTAAAAATAAATCAATTATTTGAATAGAGTCATTATTTATTTTATGGATCATGTTATTCCATCTTAAATTATGGAGGTGGAGAGGAAAGAGAACAACTCTGGATTGAGAAGCAAGTGCCCTGGAGAAAGGTTCTTGCAGTAATTAACTCTCAAACCTTGTCAAGTAATTTAACCTTTCTGTGCTTCAGTCTCCTTAAATGTAAAACGAAGAATTTGGCCTTAGGGTCACTTCCAGGACCCACCTTCTATGATGAATTGCCTTCTTTGGTGACTGTATATGCACAGCAAAACCAGTTGATATTCTAGTCTCTTATCTCAGTTCAGTGCTTTGTCCTCAATATAGAGATTCAGCAAGGTGTGAGGCTCAGGGGTCCAGTCTCTTGGGCAGTCTCAGGTCAGGTGCTCCCATCTGGTGGTCAGGAGGAAATAGCCCATCTCTTCAGGAACACTACCTTCTTGCACAAAAATGCTGCAGTTTGAGATTCCATTGCCTAAGCCCTAGAAATACAAGCTGTTGGTAAAGATATAGATCATCAGAAACTCTTACACACCGGTGGGAATGTAAATTGGCACCTTTGATAAAAATAACAATTTGGCTATTTATATCATCTTATAATCCTGTACATACACATATCTAGCAGCTCTACTTTTTGGTATATATTCTAGATAAACTAGAAAGTATGCCTAAAGACATAAAAAAGACTATTCATATAAGCATTGGTCCTCATAGGAAAAAAAAAAACTGGAAAGAGCCTAAATGTCCACCACTGACAAGGAATAAATAAATAAATAAATAAATAAATAAATACTCGTATCATGCAATACTATTCTGGGATGAAAACAAATGAGCCAGAGATATACACAACAATGTAGATGAGTCTTAGGAACAATGTTGAATTATAAAAAGAGAGAGCAAGCTATGGAAAACCACAGCAGAACAATAAAGCCAAAAGCAAGCAAGGGTAAACAACTTATAGTTTAGAAATGCAGAGCTATGTGATTAAAAAAACCAAACAGGACAGGAAATGTAGCTTAAGGCAAGCACGCACAATGTCCTAGGTTCCAACCCCAGCAAAATACACACATACACACACACACACACACACACACACACACACGAATAATTAATACAAATTCAAGAGAGTGGTTGCCTTTGGTAGGAGAAAGCAGGGAGACAAAAGGAGAGAACAAGCCGGGTGTGGTGGCGCACACTTGTAATCCCAGCATTTGGGAGGTTGAGACCGGAGACCGGAGGATCCGGGTTCGCAGCCCGTCTCAGCTACCTAGTGAGGCACTCTGCAACTTAGTGAGACCCGGTTTCAAAATAAAGAATAAAAATAGGCCTGGAGGTATAGCTCGGAGGTAGAATGCCCCTGAGTTCAATCCCCAGTACCACAAAAAAAAAAAAAAAAAAAAAAAAAAAAAAAAAAAAAAAAGGAGAGAACATCCTGGTGGCGTCACAGGGTAGCTGATGTTCTAGTTCTGTTGGGAAGTGGGTTCGTAGGTGTTCATTTTGTTACTGCTTCATGTCTTACAAATGTGATACATACTGTTTTGTAAGCAATAAATGCTATTTACTTGAATATTGGGAAGGAAGTATTTGGGTTTTTTTGTTTGTTTTTGTTTGTTTGTTTGTTGTGGTACTGGGAATTGAACTCAGGGGCATTCTACCTCCGAGCTATACCCCCAGCCCTATTTTTGATTCTTTATTTTGAAACCGAGTCTCACTAAGTTACGGAGTGCCTCACTAGGTAGCTGAGGCTGGCCGTGAACCCGGATCCTCTGGTCTCAGCCTACCGAATGCTGGGATTACAAGCGTGCGCCACCACGCCCGGTGAAGTATTTGTTTTTGTCTGGTTTTGCAACCCAAGCAATTTATACCAAACAAACGCCGAGACATTCTTTGTTGTCATTTAGGCAGATCCCAGCCCTGTGCTAAGTAAGTGGCAGCTCTCCTGGGAATTGTCCTCAGCCAATTGTGGACAGAATGTAAAAAGAGAAAGAAGAAATTTCATTAGATAAGGAAAGAAGACTTAATTTCTCCATTCATTTGAACACCTGTTCTAGCAGGTTCTGTGCACAAGACTGAGGATGAAATGTATAATACAGTTGTCCTTGCAACTCAGTCCAGTGGGGAGAGAGTCAAATATGTGTTTTAAAAGCTCCCCAGGCTAAGCTAATGTAACTCCAAGTTAAGAATTAGAGTATCAATACAAGAATTTAAGAGAAAATGATTTTTATTTCCTTTACTCATATTTCTGGAATAACTTATACTTATTATAGCTCACTGGCTATGTGGTATGTATATCAAATATTTGACTTATTTTGATCTTTTGATGATAAAAATTTCACTCAAAAATTCAAGATTCCTGTAGGAATAATTAATTCCACATGCTGCTTCATCTAAAAAGTTATTACCACCTGTAGGTTCTTACTACTCAAAGTGTGGCTCCTTGAATTAGTGGCATCCACCTCACCTGGTAACTTACAAGAAAGCAGACATTTAGATCCCGCCCCAGACCTCCTGAATATGAATTTGTATTTTAGCAGGATCTCTTGGAAATTCCTGTGTATGTAAAGTCTGAGACGCACATACCAAAGGCCATCTTACATCATTCACAAGGTCTCTGTTAAGCCAGGCCTGGTAGCGCACACTTGTAATTCCAGTACTTGGGAGGCTGAGACCAGAGGATCCAGGTTCACGGCCAGCCTCAGTTACTTAGTGAGACCCTGTTTCAAAATAAAGAATAAAAAATAGGACTGGGGGTGTAGCTCAGAGGTAGAATGCCCCTGGGTTCAATCCCCAGTACCACAAAATAAATAAAATAAAATAAAAAGGGACACTATTCACTCATTTGCCCACACATTGACTGGATACTTCTCATGTACCAGGCCCTGGGCACAAAGAACATGTCATATCCTAGAAAAGTGCACAGGAAGAAAGCGTGCAGGGAAATACTGACATTGTGTTTGATGAGTGCCTTTATCTAGGTAGGAATACAATTCTGTGTGAGCAGGAAAAGAAACTGGAAAGACTTAAAAGAGCTGGCAGAGGACTTTGTATGTGTAGGCAAGGGACTTGGACCTGTGTCAGCAGGAGCTAAAGGAAACCATAACCTGTCATACAGTGAAATGGTCAGATCTGTGCTTCTTGAAAGCATGCTGAAGTGGAAGGTAATGGGAGAAGTAGCTGGGAACTAGTAGTATATCAATGTCTAGGAGGAATAGCAATAGATTATGAAGGTCTGATCATATATCACTGTCAGCAAAGGTGGAGAAAATGGGTGGACAAATTTTTGAGAGCTATCTCTAAAGTAAAATTGAGTAGATGTCATGGAGAGTGAAAATGGGAGAGGAACAGACTTCTGTGGCCCTGACTTGGGACACTGGGTGCTTGGATAAACCTCTAGTCACAGGGAGGCTATGTTGATGTAACCCAAGGATGACCAGCTTAGGAAGGCCACCCTCTCAAACTTATTCTTAAGATAGTTGGGTATTCTAGGCTCTGGATAGATGTGAGGTATTGAATCTTTGTCTCAATCAAACTTGTCACTTACTGAACGGGAGGTGATATGAGCATGAGGCTAACGAGGTAAAGGTCCTGGGTTCACACCCTTGGGCCTAGTTTTCACATGCCAGTGTTGGGGGAAGTGATGGTCATTCTCATCCCAGCCAACTGCCTGTCTCTGGGCACAGAGGAGCCTCAAGGAACCAATGTAAAAGGTTAAATCATGTTACAGAGACCAAAGTAACCTCCAGTAAGAGTAGATCAGGAGCCTTCTATCTATAAGTGAAGACATCAGGAAAGGAACTATAAGCACAGACCTGTTGGCAGGGCAGATAAGTGTTGGCAAGTTTTGGTTTGAGTCACAAACCAGTCTAAAATGGGAACTAAGTGTTCTAAAGAGAAGTATATTTTCAAGAAAGTTTTTTCTCTAATCTAGTTATTTTCATGGTGGTCCCATGAGCTCCACATTTTAAAAAGAAATTGTTTCCAAGTTAACATTTATTTTATAAATGATGTACATATATTGTATGCATATATATGGTGTGCGCATATTGTATGCACATCATTTTTAAAAGTTAAACAGCATAAATAGCTATACAGAGAAATCTATGTTTTTCTCCCAGCCTGTTCCCTAGTTACCTGATCCTCTTCCCCTAACAGAAACCCCTGTGGCAGTCTCCTGTGTATTCTTCAGAGTTAGTCTATGGCTTTACAAGTTAGTGAGCATGTGTGTGTGTGTGTGTGTGTGTGTGTATGTGTGTGTGTGTGTGTGTGTGTATGAGTGTGTGTGTGTGTGTGTGTATAACCCTCTATTAAAATAATTAAGGGCCTCGTCGGTCTCCCAAATTATAACTTTGTAGGGAATAAAGTGAATGGCTCTTGCTTTCCTTTGCTGCCAACAGGTGCCTCCCTACAAATACATTTGCAAGTTTGGCAAGGTGCTGCCCAGAAATGAGAGAAGCAGCACAGGGTGGCTGCCCTTCTAGGTAGGTTGAAAGCCATCCCAAGTGCTTCAGTAGTGGTTCTCTTATCCCAGCTCTTTCATGAATGACAACTCAACACGTGAAGTTTGTTCAAAATTTAAGTTTATAAAATATATTCTAACCCAAGTGGTGGTGGTGCACTTCTGTAATCCCAGTACTTGGGAAGCTGAGACAGAAGGATCATAGATTCAAGGCCAGACTCGTCAACTTAGCAAGATTCTGTTGTTAAAAAAAAGTAAAATAAAGTAGGGCTGGGATATAGCTCAGAGGTAGAATGCCCCTGGGTTCCATCTACACAACACACACACACACACACACACACACACACACACAATGTATTCTAAGCTGGATGCAGTGGCACAAGCCTCTAATGACTCTGGAACAGAGTGACTCTGGAAGCTGAGGCAGGAGGATGTTAAGTTCCAGGTCAGCCTGGACAACTTAGTAAGACTCTGTCTCAAAATGCAAAATAAAAAGGGCTGGGGATGTAGTTTAGTGGTATTGCACTGCACCCTAGGTTCAATCCCTTGTACCAAATATCTGGATCTAATGATGCAGTTCCTTATTTTAAAGAAACACAACATCTAGACACAACTGCAATATTATTTTAGAGCACTGCTTTCAACACAAAGTGGAGAATTTTTCCAAGTTAATTGCTGTACTATGTATATAGAATTTTGATCCTGCTTTTGTCATGATATAACCTTAGTAAATATTGCCTCTTTTTGTATGTGTGTGGTATTGGAGATTGAACCCAGGGGCATTCTACCTCTGAGCTACACCTCCAGCTCTATTTTTTTATTCTTTATTTTGAAACAGGGTCTCACCAAGTTGTGGAGGGCCTCACTAAATAGCTGAGGCTGGCTGTGAACCTGCGATCCTCCTGTCTCAGCCTCCCAAGTACTGGGATTACAACATGTGCCACCACTCCCAGCTATTTTATTTTATTTTGAAACAGGGTCTCAATAAATTGCTGAGGGCTTTGCTAAGTTGCTGAGGCTGGCTGAGAACCTGCAATCCTCCTGTCTCTGCCTCCCAAGTACTCCCAGGGCATGAGCCACTATGCCTGGCTAAAATTGTCTTACTATTTTTTGCATTCTTATTGAGTTCAAGCACCTTGTACCATATGTTTATAATTTCCTTCCTTCCTTTGTTCTTTCATTCCTTCCTTCCTTCTTTCCTTCCTTTCTGTTTATTTTGATACTGGGTATTGAACCCAGGGACATTCTTTCTTGGAGCTACATGCCCAGCCCTTTTTGTTTTTATTTTGAAACAGGATCTTGCTAAATTACTGAAGCTGGCCTCGAACCTGCAATCCTTTTCTCTAAGCTTCCCAAGCACTGGGATTACAGGTATGCACCACCATGCCTGGCTCTATAATTTATTTTTAATTTCTATTTAAAAAATAACTTCTTTTGTTGTGATAAAAATATTGTATGCTATTCATGGAAAAAGAATACAAAAATCACACCTAGCACCCACACTGAGATAACCTTTATGTGTGTTTGTGAATATCCTTTCAATCTGTTCACAATAGGATAATAAATACATACTATTCTATAACGTGTGTGTGTGTGTGTGTGTGTGTGTGTGTGTATGTGTATGTGTGCGGTACCAGGGATGGAACACAGCCTCCAAGCTACATCCCCAGTCCTATTTTATTCTTTTTATTTTGAAACAGGGTCTCACTAAGTTGTGGAGGCTGGCCTCGAACCTGCAATCCTCCTGTCTCAACCTCCCAAGTACTGGGATTACAAGCATGTGCCACCAGGTCTGGACTATTTTGTAATTTTTAAAATGAAAAATCCTATGTTATCAAATTTCCGATGGCGTATTTGAAAATACATAAAAAATAATGGAGGCATTAAAAATCTCTAATAATTCCACTAACCTGTCCCCTCCAAAATACATCATGAAAAACATTCATTTATTCAATGGATACTCATAGATAGGATATCTATAATTTGTAGGACATCAGAAGAAGAATCAAAAGCTATCCCTTTGCTCCTAGAACCCTCTATATTGGAAAACATTCTACAAATCTTCTATTTCATAGTTAAACTATTATCTATTCAACCAAACTCCTATTATTAGACACTTAAGTTGGTTCATAAGTTGGTCAGGTAAACAAATTCGTATGATTTTATATTTTAGAAGTACATAATCGCCGGGCGTGGTGGCGCACGCTTGTAACCCCAGCATTTGGGAGGCTGAGACCGGAGGATCCGGGTTCGCGGCCAGCCTCACCTACCTAGTGAGGCACTCCGCAACTTAGTGAGACTCGGTTTCAAAATAAAGAATCAAAAATAGGGCTGGGGGTATAGCTCGGAGGTAGAATGCCCCTGAGTTCAATCCCCAGTACCGCAAAAAAAAAAAAGAAGTACATAATCCACATAAACTTTCCAATAACCCTTCCTGTCATTGAACATTTCAATTATATTTAGGTTCCTTTATTTTGTTTTGCTTTAGCTATTGTTAATAAATGTCATAGCAGTCTATGTTACTATACATGAAACTTTACTAAACATTTGTTTTCCTCTTTCAAAAATATTTTCTAAATTTTAGTGCTTCATGTAGAAACTTTATAAAAATGAAAGCTGAGTGTGGTAGCACATCCCTGTAATCCCAGTTCTTGGGATGCTGAGATAGGAGGATCTGGGTTTCCAGGCCAGCCTCAGCAATTTAGTGAGGTCCTCTGCAATTTAGCAAGACCCTGTTTTAAAATAAAATAGGGGTGGGGGTGTAGCTTGGAGGTAGAATTCCCCTGGATTCAATCACCAGCAACACACACACACACACACACACACACACACACACAGAAAAATTATAACAATAATAGAATCAATCACTCATAACTTAGAGATAATACCTACTTATATATTGGTTTATTTCCTTCTAACTGTTTAAAAGTGCATATATAAAATATATTTAAGTGTTTTATTTTTCACGAAATTTAGCTGATAGAAATTTTGCAGTTGAACATATCTCAGTGTCATTAAATATTATTTTAAAATGTGCTTTTAAAATTTTTACATGGAAATTATTTCAAGTTATAAAATGTTCCAAAAATAAATATAACAAGCTGGGCATGGTGGCACATGTGTGTAATCCCAGTACTTGGGAGTCTGAGACAGGAGGATAGCAGGTTAAAGGCCACCCTCAGCAACTTAGTGAGGCTCTCAGCAATTTAGCAAGACCCTGTTTCCAAATAAGAAATGAAATAGGTCTGGGGGTGCAGCCTGGAGGTAGAAGGACCCTGGATCCCATACCTAGTACCACAAAAAAAATAAATAAAATATAACAAGAGCATCAGTGTAACCCTTTAAACAATTGTGAACATCGACCAATTGTTAACATTTTGCCCTATTTGCTTTATCATTTTCTCTCTTTCTCTCCTGCACAGAATTTTTTCCTGAACCATTTGAGGGTAAGTTACCCCTTACCCCTAAATACTTAAGTGTATTTTTCCTAAGACTAGGGATATTCTCTTCTATCACCACTGCTCAACTTTGTCCGAGTCCTTTGAGCACTGTTCTCCTCCAGGAAGTGATCCAGTCTCAGACTTAGTTGTCATATCTCTTGTGCTTCTTTTAATATGGGACATTTCTACAATCTTCATCTTTTACAACATTGGCATGTTTGGAGTATAATCCCCTCGTGTGTGTGTGTGTGTGTGT
>PVLC010023775.1:7250-25393 GCA_004027655.1 Graphiurus murinus | reverse complement strand
TTTTTTTTTTTTTTTTTTTTTTTTTTTTATTCTTTATTTTGAAACAAGGTCTCACTAAGTTGCGAAGTGCCTCAGTAGGTAGCTGAGGCTGACCTGGAATCCGGATCCTCCGGTCTCAGCCTCCCGAATGCTGGGATTACAAACGTGCGCCACCACGCCCGGCTTCTTACCCAATTTTCAAAATAAAACCTTCTCCAAAAAGACATACTTCCAAATATAACCTAAAAGAAAGAATCAAAAACACCACTCACCGTAACGGTTCCTGGAGCTGATTCCGATGGACTCACAGAGCTTTGGTATGTGATCCTGGTGTGCACAGAACTCTGGTCATAGGAGGAAGATGTTGTTACTGGACTAGTGGAGCTCAGGGATGAGCTGGTCAAACTGGAGGAGGTAATGACTGAAGTAGTATAGGTGGAATTCTGTACAGCACTGGTCGTTGGTAAAGAGGTATTCAACGGATCACTGAAAAGAACAAAAGATATTACACATAAATTGATGTCCCTTGAAATAGCCTCATTAAGCCGGGCGTGGTGGCGCACGCTTGTAATCCCAGCATTCGGGAGGCTGAGACTGGAGGATCCGAGTTCGCGGCCAGCCTCAGCTACCTAGTGAGGCACTCTGCAACTTGGTGAGACTCAGTTTCAAATAAAAGAATAAAAAATAGGGCTGGGGGTATAGCTCGGAGGTAGAATGCCCCTGAGTTCAATCCCCAGTACCGCAAAAAAAAAAAAAAAAAAAAAAGAAATAGCCTCATTAAGCTGGGTGTGGTGGCACACACTTATAATCCCAGTAGTTGGGAGGCTGAGACTGGAGGATTACAGATTTAAGGACAGCCTCAGTAATTTAGTGAAGCTCTGAGCAACCTAGTGAGACCCTGTTTCCAAATAATAAAATCAGTCTGGGGATGTAGCTGGGAGGTAAAATGCCTCTGGGTTCAATTCCCAGTATAAAACACACACACACACACACACACACACACACACACACACACACCTTCATTAAACTGAACTGTACATTGGTTTACTGTCATTTTCTACACTGAACATGTAAGTATAAAGTATTCTACTTCTGAGGTACACCCCAGCCCTTTTTTATTGGGGGGGGGGGTAATTTAATTAGTTACTGGTGATAGAGCCAAGGGAATTCTACTCCAAGCTATACCCCAGCCCTATTTTTTAACTAATTCATTTTTTTTTTTTTGTGGTACTGGGGATTGAACTCAGGGGCATTCTACCTCCGAGCTATACCCCCAGCCCTATTTTTTATTTTGAAACTGGGTCTCACTAAGTTGCGGAGTGCCTCACTAGGTAGCTGAGGCTGGCCGCGAACCCGGATCCTCCTGTCTCAGCCTCCCAAATGCTGGGATTACAAGCGTGTGCCACCACGCCCGGCTCTAACTAATTCATTTACTTACCTATATTTATTAATTTGGGGGGGGGGCACTAGGGATTCAACCCAAAAGCATTCTACCTCTGAGCTACACCCCCAGCCCTATTTCTTTTTTTTTGTTTGTTTTATTTTTTTGAGGTACTGGGGATTAACTCAGGGGCATTCTACCTCTAAGCTATACCCCCAGCCCTATTTTTTTATTCTTTATTTTGAAACCGGGTCTCACTAAGTTGCAGAATGCCTCATGAGGTAGCGGAGGCTGGCCTCAAACCCGGATCCTCCGGTCTCAGCCTCCCAAATGCTGGGATTACAAGCGTGCACCACCACGCCCGGCCCCTATTTCATTTTTATTTTGAAACAGGGTGTCATTAGGTTAATGAGAGTCTCATCTGTTGAGGCTGTCCTCAAACCTGCAGTCCTCCTGTCTCAGCCTCCCATGTACTGGGATTACAAGCCTGCACCATCACACCTGGCTCTTATTTTTTGTTCTACTTAATAAATTTATTTTGTGATACTGGGGATTGAACCCAGGGGCATTCTACCTCCAAGCTACACCTCCAGCCCTATTTTTTTTTTTTTTTGGCGGTACTGGGGACTGAACTCAGGGGCATTCTACCTCCGAGCTATACCCCCAGCCCTATTTTTTATTCTTTATTTTGAAACCGAGTCTCACTAAGTTGCGGAGTGCCTCACTAGGTAGCTGAGGCTGGCCTCAAACCCGGATCCTCTGGTCTCAGCCTCCCGAATGCTGGGATTACAAGCGTGCGCCACCACGCCCGGCTCCAGCCCTATTTTGTTATTCTTTATTTTGAAACTGGATCTAAGTTGTGGAGGGCATCACTAGGTAGCTGAGGCTGGCCACAAACCTGCAATTCTCCTGTTTCAGCCTCCCAAATACTGGGAGTACAAGCATGTTCCACCACACCCGGCTTACTTTTTATTTTGCAACAGGGTCTTGCTAAGTTGCTGAAGCTGGCTTTGAACCTGTAATTCTCCTGTCTCAACCTCCCAAGTAGTGGGATTAAAGGAGCGTACCACCACACCCAGATACCTACTTTAACTCTATAATTCCAGTACTTGGGAAGCTAAGACAGGATCACAGATTTGAGAACAGTCTCAGCACCTTAGCAAGGCACTTAGCAACTTAGTGAGATCTTTTTTCAAAATAAAAAAGGGGCAGGGGTGTAGCTCACAGATAGAGTGCCCCTGGGTTCAATCCATAGTTTAAAAACAAAACAAAACAAAAAACAGCCGGACGTGGTGGCGCACGCTTGTAATCCCAGCATTTGGGAGGCTGAGACAGGAGGATCCGGGTTCGCGGCCAGCCTCAGCTACCTAGTGAGGCTCTCTGCAACTTAGTGAGACCCTGTTTCAAAACAAAGAATAAAAAAAATAGGGCTGGGGGTATAGCTCGGAGGTAGAATGCCCCTGGGTTCAATCCCTAGTACCGCAAAAAAAAAAAAAAAACTGGGTATGGTGGTGCACACTTGTAATCTCAGTACCTGGGAGGCTTACACAGGAGGATACAGGTTTGTGGATGGCATAGCTATTTAGTGAGGCCTTCTGCAACTTAGTGAGACTCTATTTCAAAATAAAGAATAAAAAATAGGGTCGGGGGGTGTAGCTCTGAGGTAGAATGTCCCTGGGTTCAATCCCCAGTGCCACAAAACAGTTCAATAACTGCCTTCCCTCTTACCTTCTTCTTCAAGACCCACCTAATTTGACTGATAGGCAAAGGAACATTTTTAGGAATCCTTAAGATATTTTAATAAATCCATGTATCTCAAACCATGTTTTAAAAAGGAAATTCAAGCTGGGTGTGGTGGTAGACACTTGTAATCCCAGTATTTGGGAGGCTGAGACAGGAGGATCTGGCTTCGTGGCCAGCCTCAGCTACTTAGTGAGGCTGTCTGCAACTTAGTGAGATCCTGTTTCAAATATAAAGAATAAAAAATAGGACTGGAGGTGTAGCCTGGAGGTAGAATGCCCCTGGGTTCAATTCCCAGTCCTGCAAAAAAAAAAAGGAGAGAGAGAGAGAAAGGAAATCAAAACAAATAATGGATTTTGTCTCTTGAAGTGGAAAATCTTGACAAAAATCTCAAACCTGGGATTTTTCCATTACCAAAATATTCTACTGAAGGAAAATTAGTATTGCAAAGATATAGAGGAATCAGATCCTCCCTCTATCAATGGACAGAATATAAAACGCTGTAGCTGCTGTGGACAAAGTTTGCCAATTCTTGAAATGATTAAATATAGCAATTATCATAGGACCTAATAATTCTTCTCCTAGGTATATATCCAAGAGACCAAGACCTGAAAGTACAGTGAACTTGTACTTGAAAGTCCACAGCAGCATGATAAGTAGGACCAAAAAGAGGAAAGAAACCAAATGTCCACCAACTAATGAATGGACAAAATGTGACACATATCTGTAAAATGAAATGTCTGGCAATGAAAACGATACCCCAATATGGATGGCACTTGAAAACCTTATGTTAACTCACAGAAGGCAGACACTAACGGCCACATTTTGTGATTCAAGTTGTATGAAATATCCAAATCAAGTAATTCCTAAATCAGATTACTGGATGGCAAGGATCACAGGGACGAAGAAAAGTTCTGGAATTAAACACTGTTGATAGCTACACATCCATTACCACAGGGTGTATTATCTCCATGAGATGGTTTCTGAAGTTCTATTTTGTTTTATTTTACAAAGAAAAAACTAAATTCAAGCCGGGCGTGGTGGAGCACGCTTGTAATCCCAGCATTCAGGAGGCTGAGACCGGAGGATCCAGTTTTGCAGCCAGCCTCAGCTACCTAGTGAGGCACTCCGCAACTTAGTGAGACTGTTTCAAAATAAAGAATAAAAAATAGGGCTGGGGGTGTAGCTCAGAGGTAGAATGCCCCTGAGTTCAATCCCCAGTACCGCAAAAAAAAAAAAAAACACTAAATTCAGTCAAAACTAGAAGTGGGAAGTTTTGTACCTTAAAGACTTCGAGTACAAGCTGATGGGAATCTGATTACTATTTTCACTGCTTGCAGTTGATCCAAACTCAGAAAGAGAGGATTCTGATCCAAATTCCAGGGCCCCAAACTGAACATTTAATCCTGTGACATCTGCTGAGCCAGGCATTTCCACTGCAGAAGCCGGAATCTGAAAAGGCAAAGCCACCACATCTGTATACAGGCCGGGGACTCCAAGGCGCCAGTGCTTATGGTACAGCAGAATGCAATGGGCTTCCTGGGCTACACCCGCATGAAATGAGTGGAAGACCAAAAGGGAAGAAAAAGGAGTATAGCCTTTCAAAAAGAGAGTGAAAGCGGGGCGTGGTAGCACATGCCTGTAATCCCAGTACTCAGGAGTCTAAGACAGGAGGATCGCAGGTTCGAGGGCAGACTCAGCAAGTAGTGAGACTCAACCTAGTGAGACCCTGTTTCAAAATAAAAAATAAAACAGGACTTGGGGTGTAGCTTAGAGGTAGAATGCCCCTGGGTTCCATCCCCAGTACCACAAAAGAGAAAGAGAAAAAAGAGAGAGAGAAAAGGGAAACTAGCAAAAGAAAACTAAGAAGTCAGAGGGGAATGGTCAAGTGCTCAGGCCATCAACCGCCTCTCAGAGCAGTGGGACGGAGTCAAGCTGGTAGGTAAGTGAAGCACATGGGCACTGAGCTGAATATTTTCAGGGACACACCAATTAGGAAAGTATCACCTGGTCAAGAAACCACACATCTTCCAACTCCAAGATACACCAGAATATACAAGAACAACAGTCGCCTTGAGC
Organism: Graphiurus murinus; assembly: GCA_004027655.1. Taxonomy (NCBI): domain Eukaryota; kingdom Metazoa; phylum Chordata; class Mammalia; order Rodentia; family Gliridae; genus Graphiurus; species Graphiurus murinus. The sequence continues at coordinate 20,214 of PVLC010023775.1, read as the reverse complement.
CAGACCCTCAAGTCTGTACCTAAATTAAGAGCACCTGGCTTTCAGCATAAATTCATTCATTCCCTCTATCAGCCCAGTCACTTGGAAATGACTAAATCCTCAAAACAGTGCTTGAAAACACTGCATCAATTCTGAACCTTACTGCCCTACTACCTGAGCTAGATGACAGCTACCAGATCCTTGGGGACCAGGACTTCACGATGGAAAGCCCACCTTCGAAGTTGGAGGTATCCGCCGCTTAGGGAGTTTGATGTGTTTGGGCTGTGCTTGGTGGGCAGATACAGCGATGTTCTCAACAGCCATGTTAGGAAGCTGCAAGAGTTTGTTCATGGTCGAGGTACTATTGCCCGGTGCTGATTCTCGGCGCTTTGCCTGGGAAGGAAAAGACTCCAAACCAGGAGGGGGACCGCTGACTGCCTGCGTCTGGTGCTGCTGTCGCTGGCTCATCTGGCTGAGAACCGGGGATGGCTCAGGCTGAGATTTGAAATCTATGAAATATGTAACAAAAAAAACCATGCAAAAATTATTTTCCAACAGGGTTTCAAACTACCTCTTGTATCACTGCTGATTATAAAGGCCTCAATCAATATGTTTGAGAGAGAGAGAGAAAAAGAGAGAGAGAGAGAGAGAGAGAATATGAATACACACCTGGGAAAGGATGCCCTGAACAGTAGGTGTGCACCTTATTTATTGTATGGAAAGGACACAGTTTATGCTAAATCACATGGAAGAGGAATATCTAAGAATATTGAAGTGTTATATACCTGACCATTAGCTAACATACAATTATGTTTTTTGGACTTTGTCTTGTTTTGTTTGAGGCAGGGTCTCTCCATATTACCCAGGTTGACCTTGAACTCTCATTCCTCCTCTCAGTCTCCTGAAGAGCTGGGATTACAGGCACTACCACAGACCCCACCCTTGTTTTATGTATTGTATACTTTGTGTGTGTGGTGGGGGTAACAAGGGACTTAGTCCTGAAGCAATCTACCAATGAACTATACCCCCAACCTGGTAATTTTTGGGGGTTGTTGGGGTATGTATATGTGTTGCTGGGGATTGAACTCAAGGACATTCTACCTGAGCTACACCCCTAGTCCTTTTTATTTTTGGTTTTGAAACAGAGTCTTACTAGATGATTGAAAGTCTCATTAATAGCTGAGGCTGGTCTCAAACCTGTGATCCTCCTCTCTCAGTATCCTAAGTACTGAGATTCAGGCATGTGCCATCTCATCCAACTTTAATTTTTTATATTGAGATAGGATTTCACTAATTTGCTACGGCTGACCTTGAGATTGTGATCCTCCTGCCTCACCCTCCTGAGTAGCTGAGAAATGCCACTGTGACAGCTTATATATAACTTTTAAAAATATCTTATTAAACTGTGTGATGGCACATGTTCATAAACCTAGTACTTTCGTGGCTGGATTGCAGGTTTGCAGCCAGCCTCAGGAACTTAATGAGGCCCTCTGCAACATAGTGAGATTCTGTTTCAAAATAAAAATAAAACACGGATGGGAGTGTATCTCAGAGGTAGAAGACCATGAGGTTCAATGCCCAGTACCACAAACAAAAAAATATTTTTTACTAAACTTTTTGACAAATATATGTGATGCTACAAAATTTAAAAAGTATAAGAATGTTCATGATGTAACACCAGTGCTTGGGAGACCGAGATAGGAGGATCCCAGGTTAGAAGCCAGCCTCTGCAACTTGGCAAAGTCCAAAGAGAGACCCTGTTTCAAAATAAAAATAAAATAGGGCCAGTGGTGAAGCTTGTAGGGAGAATGCCTCCAGGCATTAAAAAAAGCCATATACAGCTGGGCGTGGTGGCGCATTCTTGTAATCCCAGTACTTGGGAGGCTGAGACAGGAGGATCCCAGGTTCCCAGCAGCCTCAGCTACTTAGTGAGGCCCTCCGCAACTTAGTGACACCCTGTTTCAAAATAAAGAATAAAAAATAGGGCTGGGGGTGTAGCTAGGAGGTAGAATGCCCCTGTACTGCAATCCCCAGTACTGAAAGCATGTCCCTGATGCAACAACATTCAGTTGTAAATTATTGCATTAGGGTTCTAATCTCATTAGTGGATAAAACAGATAGCTGAATGCACTTTGCATTGTGAAATGGACATGAGGTACTGGAGTGAAGGGGCCAGGAGTGAAGGGTTATAGTTTGGGCTTGGAGTGTCCTCCAAAACGTTCATGTGCTGAAAGCATATCCCCAATGCAACAATATCCAGAGGTAAAATAATTTAATCAGTGCTCTAATCTCTTTAATGGCTAAACTTACTGAATGATTAGCAATTTGAATGGATTTACTGGGTGGCAACTTAGACCGGTAGGGTGTGGCTAGGGGAGCTGGGTCCTAAGGGATGTAGCCCAGGGGACTGTCCCTGGCGGCTTCCTTTCTAGCTCTGTCCTCAGCTGCCACTGAGTTGAGCTCAGTTTTCCTCTCCCATGCAGAGCTGCCATGAGGTTTACCTTGGAGTCACCTGACATGTCCCTGATGCAACAACATTCAACTGTACATGACTGGATCAGGGTTCTAATTTCATTAGTTGATAAATCTGATAGCTGAATGCAAAATTTGAAACTTCCTCTATGTCCTTCATGCCATCTATTTTGCTCATAGGAACAGAAAACAATGTTTAACATCTAACATCTTTTCCTTCAAGGAATTTATAATTCTACTTAGGCAGAAGGTGCCTATGTATTTAGTCCCTAATAGTGCCTCTTAAATAAAAATTCCCCTAGGAAGCCGGGCGTGGTGGCGCACGCTTGTAATCCCAGCATTCGGGAGGCTGAGACCGGAGGATCCGGGTTCGCGGCCAGCCTCAGCTACCTAGTGAGGCACTCCGCAACTTAGTGAGACTCGGTTTCAAAATAAAGAATAAGAAATAGGGCTGGGGGTATATCTCGGAGGTAGAATGCCCCTGAGTTCAATCCCCAGTACCGCAAAAAAAAAAAAAAAAAAAAATCCCCTAGGAGTCATCTCAGGTACTTACAACACAGGAAGACATCTCATTGAGTATAGATGTACTCTAAACTTATCTTTTATTAATCCTAAATACAAACTAGCCCATAGAACCAGCTCCTCTGATTAAGGGAACCCTTGATATTCCTTAACACAGTGTGGCAGGTGAATAGAGGTAGTAAATGGTGATTTAATGTCACAATTTCCATGGGAGTATTGTTTAGAAAATATACACATTAGCTGGGTATGGTAGTGCACGCTTGTAATCCCAGTACTTGGAAGGCTAAGACAGGAGAATCGCAGGTGCGAGGTCAGGCTCAGATACTTAGAGATGCCCTCTGCAACTTAATGAGATCCTGTTTCAAAATAAAGAGTAAAAAATAGGGCTAGGGGTGTAGCTCGGAGGTAGAATACCCTTGGGTTCCATCCCCAATACTGCAAAAAAAAAAAAAAAAAAAGGAAAGGAAAGAAAATATATAAGCTGGGCCTGGTGGCATATGCTTGTAATCGCAGTACTTAGAAGGCTGAGACAGGAGGACCCTGGGTTCCCGGCCAGCCTCAGCTACTTAGTGAAGTCTTCTGCAACTTAGACCCTGTTTCTAAATAAAGAATAAAAAATAGGGCTGGGGGTATAGCCCAGAGGTAGAATGCCCCTGGGTTCAATCCTCAGTAATGCAAAATCAAAGCAAACAAAAACCTAAATTGCTGCAGCTGTCCTTGAACCTGTGATTTTCCTGTCTCAGCCTCTCAAGTATTGGAATCACAGGCCAGCAACGGCAACACTATGTTATCTAGATTCCACCTCTGTCACCACTCTATTTCTAATATGTTTTGAACATGAATTGTAGCTGGGCGTGGTGGCCCACGCTTGTAATCCCAGCATTCGGGAGGCTGAGACTGGAGGATCCGGGTTCGCGGCCAGCCTCAGCTACCTAGTGAGGCACTCCGCAATTTAGTGAGACCCGGTTTCAAAATAAAGAATAAAAAATAGGGCTGGGGGTATAGCTCGGGGGTACAATGCCCCTGAGTTCAATCCCCAGTACCGCAAAAAAAAAAAAAGAAAGAAAGAAAGAAAGAAAATGAATTGTATGCTCATATCTACATGTTTTCACAAAACTTTTGCACATCTCTTTTGGGTAAAAATGACAACTATTACTATTACCACCACCATCCCAACAAAAAATAAATGAAAGTATTATATAACAAAAAGAAGTCTGGAGCCGGGCGTGGTGGCGCACGCTTGTAATCCCAGCATTCGGGAGGCTGAGACTGGAGGATCTGGGTTCGCGGCCAGACTCAGCTACCTAGTGAGGCCCTTGCCAACTTAGTGAGACTCTGTTTCAAAATAAAGAATAAAAAACAGGGCTGGGGGTATAGCTCGGAGGTAGAGTGCCCCGGAGTTCAACCCCCAGTACCGCAAAAAAAAAAAAAAAAAAAAAGAAACTTCTCAGCTGGGTGTGGTAGCACAGGCCTATAATCCCTGTACTCCAGAGGCTGAGACAGTAGGATCGCATGTTCTCCTCAGCAAGTAGTGAGATTCTCATTAACCTACCAAGAACCTGTTTCCAAATAAGAAATAAAAATCAGGCTGGGGGGGTTGTGGGTCAAAGGTAGAATGCCTCTGGGTTCAATCCCCAGTACCACAAAAAACATCTTTAGACACGTTCCATCATAGTGTTCACAAGTTAACACACTTTGCTAGAGTAAATTTAGCATGTCCTCAGCTAGGGGCAAACTAGCATGGAAAATGCCTACTTACCAAAATGACTGAGGACTGAGGACTGGGATACCGAGGGCTTAAGGTTCCAAGAAGTTGTAGTTGTGGGAGGACTTGTACTATTCTGCTGTGAACTTGGGGTGGTGGTAAACTGGCCCATACTTGGAGCTTTCAACTGGTCCAAAATCTGAGAGTTTGTGATGTTTGCCATTTTTGATGGTGCAAGCTCTCCAAATCCTGAGCCAAGAACGGATGACTTTAAAAGGAAAATAAAAGAACAAACCTCAGCAATGAAGAATTCATACCAAGCTTTAAAGCACAGCAAATATTTTTCAGAAGTATATTAAAGACTGTACCTGTGAAATCTGAACTGGAAGCCTTGCCTTAGAAAATACCACATGAAAACATAACTATGCTGGAAGAACTGAAAAATAAATCCAACAATCCTTCCTACTTCTGAAAGGTTAAAGGGAACATTTGTCATGGATATGAAGAAATTGCTTTACTTATATATGTATGTATATATGTATGTATGTAATGTATTCTGTGTGTGGCACTCAGAATTGAACCCAGGGGCATTCTACCTCTGAGCTACACTCCCAGCTCTATTTTTATTTCTTATTTTTAAAACGGGGTCTAAGTTGTGGAGGGCCTCACTAAGCAGGTGAGGCTGGCCAGGAACCTGCGATCCACCTTTCTCAGCCTTATTTTTATGTTGAAACAGAGTCTCAGTAGGTTAATGACAGTCTCACTATTTGCTGAGGCTATCCTGGAACCTGCAATCCTCCTACCTCAGCCTCCAAAGTACTGGGATTACAAGTGTAAATCACCACCATGCTGGACTTGTTTGTTTTCTTAAAGTGATGTCTCTAATTCACAATTAGATATCACCTCTTGGAACTGAAGAGGAATGAAAGTGAATGAGAAGCCGGGCGTGGGGGCGCACGCTTGTAATCCCAGCATTCGGGAGGCTGAGACCAGAGGATCTGGGTTCTCGGCCAGCCTCAGCTACCTAGTGAGACACTCCGCAACTTAGTGAGAATAGGTTTCAAAATAAAGAATAAAAAATAGGGCTGGGGGTATAGCTCGGAGTTAGAATGCCCCCGAGTTCAACTCCCAGTACTGCAAAAAAAAAAAAAAAAAAAGTGAATGAGAGACACATATAATCTCTATAATATATCAGCTACTTTCATCACTGTTTCAAAATAAAGAATAAAAAATGCTCAAGAAACAATTTGGTGCCTCAAGGTGCTGGTCATCACACATTATACTTCACAGTCACTGTAACAATTCAAGTGACACCCTATTTTTTATTCTTTATTTTGTTTATTTATTTATTTATTTTTTTTTGCGGTATTGGGGGTTGAACTCGGGGGCACTCTACCTTCGAGCTATACCCCAGCCCTATTTTTTATTCTTTATTTTGAAACCGAGTCTCACTAAGTTGCGGAGTGCCTCACTAAGTTAGCTGAGGCTGGCCTCGAACCTGGATCCTCTGGTCTCAGTCTCCCAAGTACTGGGATTACAAGCATGTAACCACCATGCCCTGCTCCTGTCTCAAAATGTAAAGAATAAAAAATAAAAAGGGCTTAGGGGCATAGATCAGAAGCAGAACACCCCTGGGGTGCAATCCTCAGTGCTACCAAAAACATAAGAAAAGCCATGTCCCCACACCCCTTGTGCAGTATGACTGAGCATAGCAGAAAACAGCATAATGTTTGTATATCCAATTCTAAATTTTATCAGGGCACAGCAAATGATTTAAGTCCCATAAGGAAAATTATGTTCCTTGACAATATATTTCAAGTAAAACACAGCAACGAACAACCAAAATAATTATCTCTAAGGAAAGCTACAGGTGTGTGTTCAGTCTGTGTGTGTGTGTGTGTGTGTGTGTGTGTGTGTGTGTGCGCGCGCGCGCGCGCGCGTTACTGGGGATTTCTATTATTAGCAAGATTACCTTACCATTGTTGTTATTATTAATGTCTCCAGTGGTTATAAACTGCATTTTAGTCTTTTATTGTGAAACAGTCTAAGTTGTAGAGGGCCTCACTAAGTTGCTGAGGCTGGTCTCAAACCTACAACCCTCCTGTCTCAGTCTCCCAAGTACTGAGATTACAACCATATGCCACCATGCCCAACTGTGCTCAGTCTTTCTTTATGTTTCTACAGCTACATTCTTCCATAAACTATGCTCTAAGTTTCAACTCCCATCAGGCTATCTTCACATTCTTCACTTAATAGTTCTGGAAGTTTGTGTTTTCTCTCTCTCTCTCTCTGGTACTAGGGATCGAACTCAAAAGCATTCTACCGATGCCGGGCGTGGTGGCGCACGCTTATAATCCCAGCATTCGGGAGGCTGAGACCGGAGGATCCGGGTTCGTGGCCAGCCTCAGCTACCTAGTGAGGCACTCCGCAACTTAGTGAGACTCGGTTTCAAAATAAAGAATAAAAAATAGGGCTGGGGGTATAGCTTGGAGGTAGAATGCCCCTGAGTTCAACCCCCAATACCGCGCAAAAAAAAAAAAAAAAAAGCATTCTACCTCCAAGATACACCCTCAGCCCTATTTTCAATAGGGTCTCACTAGGTTGATGAATCTCTCACTACTTGCTGAGGCTGTCCTGGAACCTGCTATCCTCCTGTCTCAGCCTCCCAAATACTGGGATTACAAGCATGTGCCACCATGCCTGGCTTGGAAGTACTTTCTGATGGGAGCTTAAATCTCAGAATTCAGTAATCCATATAGCACTAAATAACACTGCTTCAATGAAATCATATTCAAACATAAGGACCACTATTTCATTGTTTGGCATTTTAAGAAAAAGAAGTCTTAGAGCTAGGCGTGGTGGCCCACACTTATAATGCCAGTACTTGGGGGGCTGAGACAGGAGGATCGCAGGTTCGAAGCCAGCCTCAGCAGTTTAGTGAGGCCTTCAGCAACTTAGTGAGACCCTGTTTCAAAATAAAAGAATAACGGGTGTGGTGGCTCACACCTGTAATCCCAACATTTGGGAGGCTCAGAACGGAGGATCCGAGCTCTCGGCCAGCCTCAGCTACCTGGTGAGACCCTCCGAAAATTAGTGAGACCCTGTTTCAAAATAAAGAATTAAAAATGGGGTTGGGGGTATAGCTTGGAGGTAGAATGTCCCTTAGTTCAATCACCAGTACGGCAAAAAATAAAAATAAAAATAAAAAGCTGGGCGTGGTGGTGTACGCTTGTAAACCCAGCATTTGGGAGGCTGAGATTGGAGGATTCGGGTTCATGGCCAGCCTCAGCTGCTTAGTGAGGCACTCCGCAACTTAGTGAGACCCTGTTTCAAAATAAAGAATAAAAAATAGGGCTTGGGCTGTAGCTCGGAGGTAAAATGACCCCAGGTTGCATCCCCAGTACCACAAAAAATAAATAAATAAAATTAAAAAAATAAATAAATAAAAGAATAAAACCGGGTTGGGGGTATAGCTTGGAGGTAGAAAGCCCCTGGGTTCCATCCACAGTACCACAAAAATAAATAAATAAATAAATAGGGAGTCTGATTTTATGGAATTAAAAAATAAAAAGTTGAAAAAATGCAAAAAAAAGTACCTAGGGTAATATAAGTAAACTTAAAAACAAAATTTCAACACATTAGCTGAATGTGGTGGTGCACACCTATTATCTCCCCCACTTGGGAGGCTGAGACAGGAGGGCTGCAGATTTTGAGGCCAGCCTCCACAACTTAAGAGAGGCCCTCAGCAACTTAGTAAGAACCTGTTTCAAAAAAAATAAATAAAAAGCTCAAAGGTAGACTGTCTTTGGGTTCAATTCCCAAACCACCAGTAAATAAATAACATATTAAGTATATAGAAAAATTATGAAACAAAATACAAAAAAAATCACTAAGAAAGGTGCTTTCAATCTCAATGACTATTAGTTGAAAAGAATTTGACTTATCATAAAGAAATATTTTCATCCTCATCCAGGAAACTCAGTAGTTAAATTCCACATGGAATCATCAGATATGTGCTTGGAAATTATCACATCATTGTTTCCTGGACTGAGATCTACTGCAGAAACTTGAGTATTTTTATACTGTTGATGAGAATGTAATTGCAAGAAATGTCTGATTCCAGACAATCACTGAAATCACTTAAATCCCAAACTGCAAAACTGACAGGAAAAGTGTGTTACCAGACTCTGAGGAGAATAGGAATTTGCGGCAGTGGAGCTGCCCTTCCCCGGTGCCATCTGATTGTTGTGTTGAGAATTTGTGAAGACCAGCGCTTGGCCAAAGCCCTGCTGTTGGGAGGTTTCAAAGGAGCTGACTTCTGAGGCTTGACTGGGAGGAACTGGCTTCTGGAGCAAGGTTACTAGATCAATGCTAAGCAAAGAGAAAGCAAACAAGAACTCGTCACCAGCCATCTTAATAACCAATGAATTACAAGACAAATTTGAGCTAGAAATGATCTTTGTGAGCAGGACCTTAGTAAAATAGAGATTAGGACAGCCAAAAGGAGGTCACCAATCACCAACCAAAAAAAAAAAAAAAGGTTACAGAGTCACAGAGAATGAAACATGGCTTTAAAGAGAACAAAAACAAAAATGTGAATTGAGAAATTTTCACAGAAATTATACAATTATGACTGATAGGAAAACTTCATTGATCACTGAAGTAAAACTAGATAAATTTCTGATATTTGCCTGATTTTGCTTAAGATTGTTTTATCCCATTTATCAAGCGGAACAGAAGTTTCTTAAATTTTCCTAGAGCACAACGAATTGTATATCCAAAGAAGTAAAGACCTCAGCCATGGTAGAAAACTGTACTCCCGGGACTTGGGAGGCTGAGAAGATAGAATGTCTCTGGGTTCAATTCTCAGTACCATGAAAAAAAAGAGAGAGAGAGAGAAAGAAAAAGAAATGCATTGTCTTTTGAAAAAGTTAAAAGAACTACTTAAAATCCAGTTCATTTTTTCAAAAAGTGGTCAGGCATGGTAGCACACACTTGTAATCCCAGTACTTGGGAGGCTGAGACAGAAGGATCGTGGGTTCGCCATCAGCCTCAACTATTTAGTGAAGCCCTCTGCAGCTTAGTGAGATCCTGAGTCAAAATAAAGAATAAAAAATAGACCTGGAGGTGTAGCTCAGCGGTAGAATGCTCCTGTACTGAAAGAATAGTGTTTTGTTTTGTTTTTTTTCAAAAAGTGAAAATGACTCTAGAAAATTCACTGAGGCATAAACACAGAAGCTGGGTGCATTTAACATAAAATTCTGAGCAATTCTCAACAATACACTGTAAAACATAATATCCAATAGTTTTTATTCCATATAATAAAGTCTTATAACTATCTCATTTAGCATAAGAGTGAGCATGCCAGCTTTAAAACTGTCTCCTTCAGATAAATGAGCGATTACAGTAGAAGAGTGGAAAGGGATTTGAGGAGGAGTGTGGGGAAAGAAAACAATTCAAATAATTCTATGTACATATATGAAGTTATCAATACCAATCTCATAATACATATGGGGGGACAGAAGGGGGATCCAGAGGGAAATTTACTGTGTGTATGTAATCTCTCCTCATTTATCTGAACTCTCTTTTGTTTTCCAATTTCTCTCTAGTTTCCATGTATGAGAGAAAACATATGATCCTTTATTTATTTATTTTTTTTTTCCAGTACTGGGAATTGAACCCAGGGGCATTCTACCTCAGAGCTACACCCCTGGCCCTAATTTTATTCTTTATTTTGACACAGGGTCTCACTAAGTTGCGGAGTACCTCACTAAGTACCTGAGGTTGGCCACAAACCTATGATCCTCCTGTCTCAGCCTCGCAAGTACTAGGATGACAAACATGTGCTCCCATGCCCGGTTAACATATAAATCTTAAAACCAGCTTTTCAAATTCTGTGAGAAGCCGGGCGTGGTGGCACACGCTTGTAATCCCAGTACTTGTGAGGCTGAGACCGGAGGATCCGGGTTCTCGGCCAGCCTCAGCTACCTAGTGAGACACTCCGCAACTTAGTGAGACTCGGTTTCAAAATAAAGAATAAAAAAATAAGGCTGGGGGAGTAGCTCGGAGGTAGAATGCCCCTGAGTTCAAATTCTGTGAGAAAAATTAATCAGATTTTAAGATAATTATATTGGTATTTTAGATTAGTTTTGGAGAGAAATTGAGAATTATAATTCTTTATAACTTAACTACAATACTTATTTTGGTTTATTGTAAATTATATCTTATAGAGAATACTTTTTGTAACACCATTGATGGCATGTGCAAATAGACATGGCTTTTGTTTTAGTGATTTTTTTTTAAAGAAAAAACATTCTAATATCTTTTTTGGTTTGTGTGGTACTGGAGATGGAACCCAAGTGCATTCTACTTCTGAGCAATACCTCCAGCCCTATTTTATTCTTCATTTTGAAACAGGGTCTGTCTCACTAAGTTGCAGAGGGCTTCACTAAGTTGCTGAGGCTGGCCACGAACCTGCAATCCTTCTGTCTCAGTCTCCCAAGTCCTGGGGTTACAAGTATGCGCCACCACGCCTGGCTCTAATGTCTTTTAATTTTGTGTGTGTGTGTGGTACTGGGGATTGAACTCAGGGGCATTCTACCTCTGAGCTACATCCCCAGCCCTATTTTTTATTCTTTATTTTGAAACAGGGTCTCACTAAGTTGAGGAGGGCCTCACTAGGTAGCTGAGGCTGGCAGGGAACCCCAATGCTTCAGTCTCAACCTCCCAAATGCGGGGATTTCAAGTGTGCGCCAACAAGCCTGGCTTCTCTAATGTCTTTTAATTCTGAAGCTTATAAATATGTGGATTCTTTGGGATTTTCTATGAAGATAGTTGATATAAATAATAAAACAAAAGCATTCTGTTAAAAATTAGGTAAAAATTAAAACTGTCTCCTTTTCTAAGATGTCATATACATCCAGTCTTTCATCATTGCAGGTCACTGCTTTCATTTTTTGTGGAGGGTGAGGTGGGTCCTGAGAATTGAACCCAGGGGCATACCTCTGAACTACACTCCCAGTCCACCTTTTTTGTGTGTGTGTGGTGTTAGGTATTGAACCCAGAGGCATTCTACCTCTAAGCTACACTCCCAGCTCTACTTTTATGTTTTATGTGGAAAGAGGGCTTCACTAAGTTGCTGAGAGCCTTGCAAAGTTGCTGAGTCTGGCTGGGAACCTGCGATCCTGTCTTAGCCTCTCAAGTACAAGGATTACAGGTGTGTACAACCATTCCCAGCTTCTATTTTATTTTGAAATAGTTGCTGAGGGTAACTGCATTTTAAAACCACTTTCAGCCGGGCGTGGTGGCGTACGCTTGTAATCCTAGCATTCAGGAGGCTGAGACCAGAGGATCCGGGTTCCTGGAAAGCCTCAGCTACCTAGTGAGGCCCTCCACAACTTAGTGAGACCCGATTTCAAAATAAAGAATAAAAAATAGGGCTGGGATATAGCTCAAAGTAGAATGTCCCTGAGTTCAATCCCTAGTACCACTAAAAAAAAAAAAAAAAAAAAAAAAAAAAACTTTCAAAAGTGTTTAGAATTATTGTGAAAATTATGATATAAATAAATCTCTTCAGGACTTCAGTTCACATTCTAAGAATATTATCATCCCTAAGAGCCCCGTTGTTTTCCCCATAATCTAGTAGATAAAAAGGAATACAACCCATATAAAATAAAAAGTTTGTAGTACTAAATTGGAGAGCTTGGTAAATAAATTCTACTATATAAAGAAACCAAAGTATTGAATATAATTAAGCTTATTCTGGCAAAAGGAAAAAAAAAAAGATTTACGAAAGTGAAACAGCCAGGCATAGTGGCTTCCGCGTACTTGAAAGGCCAAGACAGGAGGATCCCAGGTTCAAAGCTAGCCTTGGCAACTTAGAGAGGCTCTCAGCAACATAGCGAGAACCTATTTCCAAGAAATAAAAATCAGGCTGGCGGTGTAGCTTGGAGGTTGATCCCTGGGTTCCATCCTCAGTACCAAAAAAACCAAAAAGCCAAAAAAACATTAAAGAGTTTCTTTTTTTTTTTTTTTTTTTTTTGCAGTACTGGGGATGGAACCCCAGGGGCATTCTACTTCCGAGCTACAACCCCAGCCCTATTTTTTTTTTTTTTTTGGCAGTACCAGGGATTGAACTCAGAGGCAGTCTATCTCCAAGCTATACCCCCAGCCCTATTTGTTATTCTTCATTTTATTTTATTTATTTTTTATTTTTTTTGAGGTACTGGGGATTGAACTCAGGGGCATTCTACCTCCGAGCTACACCCCCAGCCCCATTTTTTATTC